>AJFK01000324.1:0-183971 GCA_000467715.1 Hysterium pulicare CBS 123377 | reverse complement strand
TACCGCACTGCGGCCTGCCGCCTTGGAATGACCATCACGTCTGCCCAACGCTTCGGAGGCGGCCAACCAGGATTCTGGCCCCTGTTCAGGTCAGCATCGTCATTCGCTGCCACGTCCTTCAATTTCATTGGTCGTAAAATAGGAATGTCTGATTGGCCCGCATCTACTACGCCTTTCTGAGAGCGATGCGTCTCAGACAAGCCGTAAATGCTGCAAGATTCTTATTGGAATGATAAAAGTTCATGGCAATGATTCATGCGGCCTGAATCAATTTGCATTTGCCTGAAACACCGTGTTGTGGTGTGGTGCGCTGCGTACATTTGCTTCGAGTACTTAATTCTCCTCCTTCCTCATGATTCATCCCTCTTATAACTTTTCTTTTCGAGCATATGCTGTGATATACTACGAAGATTGGTCTTGTTTTCTCGGCACACACTATTAGATCCTCTTCTTCCTCACCTCTTTTATCTTTCGCCGCTTTTGCTCTTCGTCGTCGTTGACTGCCGAGGGTCCCAACCAATTATCGCAGTCAGTCGGCCATGGTAAACAGCACCATGTCTTCGGCATCTGACTTGTCTTCGGGTCGATGCACAACACCACCGTAAGGTCCTGCCGACACCTTATATCTTCCTACCTGCGCTTCTCTTACTGTAATATACGCTTACTCAGCTGCTAGGTCCTATGAGTCCGACACCTCCTATACAAGAGCGAGTTTCGATTTTGCTTTCGAGGAACATAGACATCTCGACTTTTCAATGCGATCAATATCGCAAATCGATGACTCCGTCGGGGAACTTCAACATGTTGGGACTCAGTTCCTTCCTACTCACCAAGTCCTTGACCATGGTGGCTCCAAAGATGACATCTCATCTCCCTACTATCCTTATACTCTGGACATACCGAACGACTCCGAAGCGGCGGAGGAGAACATGATCCACGACAGTTTCGGACCCAAGGAGACTGCCTTTAAACCTCCAGAACGTGGCTTCGAAGGGAGCAACGAGATGTGTCAAAGTGGAACGGATATATCGTCACTATCTCGAAATACTTTCGGTATTGATGAGAATGGCAGCGCCTATGACAATCACTGCATCCAGTCAAATGAAAGACATGCCTCTACACCAGCGAATGTGTCAGCTCTGGATGGACCTAATACATCCTTAGGGGGAATGCAGGAGAAACCTGAAGTGAAACTCTCGTTGCCGATGGAGAGGTGGAGAGATGAAAAAGATGATGCTTACCTATGGAACATTTATGTCCCGTAGTTTTTGAGCCGTTCCTGGGACATCTAGTACTCCCACTTTTTTCCTTCCGGTATAATTGTTATGGCCGGATGATGTAGTTGAAATCTTGGAGCCATAGGGCTCAGGGGTCCGTGCGTCCTTAAGCTAAACCGGCTGCCAGGCTGTATTTGGACTATCCCCTACCACTTTCGTTCAGGTTCATCATTCTACATCACCCTCTTCCTGCCATTGATACCATGAATGAAATATGTTTTTTGTTTACATAAAACCAGAATTGGAACTTTTACGTTTTCTTCCATATGAAGAGATTATTCGTTCGTTTAGACATGACTCATGAGGCGGAATATCCTCCCCGCTGTGGCTTGGACTGACTTCAGCTGAGGTTCAGCTGGCGGGGTGGTGTCGCGAGCTTCAAGAATAAACATCACCGCTCTGCTCGCTGATATCGCTCCTAAGTGTTTTATATATGCTGAGAACAAGATGGCGATAGATCCAACCGCCGTCAGCGCATTGGTTATCTCTATCGTCGCACTCGTGATAGCAGTCTTTCAGCTTCTCGCGCAGGTCATTGGAACCGTTGAAGGTTATCGGCATTGTCAGAAGTCCGTGATCGGGGGCTGGTCGCAGCATCGGAAACGCGATTGGAGTTGGAGTCAATTCAGATACGATACTATATTTAAGACTCCAGATATTGTTTTAGGTCCTTGTTACCCTTCATCAAGCTCTGATGCGATAATACCTTTGACTGGGGACGAAACATCGAAAAAGAAGACCTTTTCCGACGAAGGCGCGACTGGAGAAAAGGCCGACGACCAAGACACTGAGCTCGTCTCTTGGGTTCCACTTATCCATGCACTTCACAACACAGCGGAGCCAATGGCGACCCAGATATTTACGACAGACCATCTTAGGAGGTTTAAATGGCAGAAACAGAGATCTTCTTGGCCCTGCATTCGACTAAAGCAACGCTCCTGGGATCTGATGCCGCCGGAGGTCGTCAGACCTTTCGCGACGACAACATTATCGGTTATCGCAATTCTCGCGTCTCGCATGGGGGTTAAATGGTCTGACTTCAGACCGACAGACGGTGTCATGGAGGGAGAGGGTGGCGGACACGTTTTTTCGGCTACTAAGGTTCGGGGCCTGGGAACAGTAATAAGCTATACCGCATTACTTGTTGATGACACTCAAGAGGAGTTTTACAGCACAGAGTCAGAAAAAGAGAATGATCTAAAAGTCAGCAGTTCAAGGCTTGGTGACGGAACTGATAAGGAAGGAAATGATCCCGCAAGCCATTTTCGCAACGATGAAGAATCCGCTACCGTACTCCGACAACCACGTTCACCTGGGCCTAAAAATGAAAACTCGGATGCTCCAAAATACCGCTTTGTTTGGAGTCCAGCAGCTGATAAGTTCTGGTTTGGAATTCTACCGGGGAACTCTGACCTATCCCTTCCAGACCTCCAGATTGGAACCACCAAAGAAATTTTCGATACTCTCTGGCGAATCGACCCCGAAGGTAAAGCTGCGCAGAGTCTCCAACAAGCACAAAAACGGAAGAGCGATTACCTCCACGGCTTCAGCGACATTATCCCTTTGGTTGCACCCTGGCTTCGACAATCGGGGACAGACATCAACTGGTATCCGCGACCGTTGGGCAATACTAAAGGGCTTACGTGGTACCATGTGGCCTATCTAGCATTTCAAAGTCAGCTATCGAAGTACATGCAAGGAAAAGGAGTGCAAAGAAAGATGATCCAAAGGATAGCTGATGAATACCAACGCCTCCATGATACTTGGCAAAATGAATGGGACGGTATCAGGGATCCAGATAAAGATCGTCTCGATTTCTATAACGACATCGAACAACTGTATAAAGAGACAACCTTGTACTTCCAGGACCTCGAACAAAGTACCAGCGGCTTCCAGTATTTCGATCTAGTCGTCGCACATCTCCGCGAGGCGCCTCGATCCTTTCCAGATGCGCTCGAAAGCGTGAGGAAAAATGATGTTCAATATCGGAGTCCCGAAGACCAGCCATGGCGAGGACAGGCAATGGTTTGGTATTGGAAGTACATGCCGGACTATCGAGCTTATATGCGATCTAAGGGCTGCAGCGATGAGGCGCTCGTAGATGAGGCATGGATTGTCATGATGTTTCGGGCTTTTCTTTGGATGAGAGCGCATGATCCGGTTGATGATATTCCGATGCTTCCGTCCAAGTATTATGGGAGTCGGTTGCCTATCTTCATTGCCTAATCGTCAATTCCGACGAGGTCATGGAGGATCTGGAGCTTCCTGACGAAGGCTTAAGATCGTATAGCGGGGCGAAAAGCCATGTTTGGACAATTGCATCATGGGCAAATCGGTCTTGAGAACAACTCGTTTTTATGCCACCGTATGCCACCGTTAGTCCACGACCCGAGTTCCTTGTGTGCAATCGCTGTTATGGTATCAAATAGCAGCTTGTTCTCAAGCCTTCTGCCGCGCTGCGGATACGTAACGTCGGCTGCTGATCTGTAACAGGAGTCAATTGCGAGCGGCCCGTAAATTCCGACTAGATTGTGATCGAGTACCTGAAGGCCGACATACGCATACGGAGGACAAGGTGATCTCCAATAAGGGCAAAAGCAAGCAACGATGGAGGGCCGGTGATTTGAGCTTAGACATGGAGAAGCGAGACCAAGGGATCAAATGAGACAAATGGTGGTGGCAAAATATTCTAATTGGTCAAGATAAGAAGAATCCCTGAAGTTGGCTTGGATCATGCAGGTCAACAATTTTTCATTGACCGGAATTCATAGAATTATCTGATTGGTCAGACTGAATCGATTATCTTGAGATGCAGATATGTCAACGCCATTCTCGCTCCCAGGCTCGGCCACCCCTGTTTGTCCTTCACTCCGCATGAGTCGACTGGTCCTCCATGGTACAATATGCATCCGAATTTACCAATCGGATAAGTGAGTAAAGAATTGAGATGCGGCCAATCTTGTGCGCTCACAAACTAGAACAATCGTACGTCTCTCATTCGTCGAAAACGTCCAATTTAATAAAGACAATCATCTTGACCAAGGAACTGTTCTAGTTCACTCCCTGTGGAGTGTCTGCCTGCTCATAACTAAGAACATAGGCCGTGCCGTTCTTCCTGCAAGAGTTTCCTTTGCATACACGCTTGAATCAAACATCATGCTCACAGTACCAGGAAAGGAAACTTGAAATCTCGCTAGACAGCTTCAGTCGTCTCATCATGAATGCGTTTTACATTGTATAAGAACCTGTGTTCCTGCCGCTTGCGCGCCGCTGCTATGGAACGACAGATCTGCTTATGGCTTGCATGTATGCGCCACCGTTGCTATCGCACGCGAACTTCTGGAAGGATTCGTATCCTTGCATTTGCCCGCGCAAGGACGTATCTAAGGTATTTCCTTTGCCTGACGTTAGCAAAGGATCAGCAAAATACAACAAATAGACTCTTCTTAACTTATGATTTTTACTATTCTTCACTACCGAAAGTGTCAGAAATAACTTGGTTGCTCGGAAACCCAAGCCGGCCAGGCCGCGGTAGAAGAATTAAAGATGTCCCGCCAGCCAGGTAGATACGAAATGGGGACCTTACCCATCATGCACCACCACAAGCCATATGAACAGGGATGACAAACATACACTACGGGAAGTAAACTCCTCCCCCCAGCTGGGTCCTGCGGGCTGGTTTATCGGAAAAAGCGGCCCATATCTGCAGATGCTCATTCAATCGCACGCTAAAGCGACACAAGTCTCGGTCGGACCTAGAGTAAACTGTGGCTTTCATCAAGCAAGACGCACTGTTTGCCTTATTTTGCCTTTCTACGTCCCAGAGTTCATATATTCCGTGACCACCCTCCGAATCAAGGTCTTCACCCCCTCGTTAGCTTCTCAAGTAATTGACTGACCTTGCACTGAGCCTATCTTGGATAGTACCAATCTGCGTTCTTGTTGCCAGAATGTCTGAGCCTTCTTGCTTATCTTCGTAAGAGTCTCGTTGCGACTTTCCAACTTTCGATTTTCGAACTCACATTACCAGATCTCAAGCATGCTGTCCATGCTCTTTGGAGACCGAGCACTCTCATGACCGCAAAGAAAACGACGGCACTTCCTTAAGTCTCAAGTGCGTGAAAGATGTTACTCCCATCAGCCTATATTTGCGGCACATCGGCGCACAATTCCAGGACAACCCGCGCTCCAGGAATCCATCGCAAGTACTAAATCCTCATTCGACTACCTTAGGGGAAAGCGAACCCATTAAGGTGGATAACAATGAAGGAAACGAAAGCAAATGCTCTCGAAGCCCTAGAAAAATGAAGCCCGACCGTGAGATATTCTCGGAAGAAGAAGGGAACCTTTCGGTGCAGAATGGGAAGACGGTTCTGGAGAGCCCTCGGTCTTCGTACGAAAAAAGGACTGGTCCGACCCATGTTTCTAAATAGTATAATAATCTAAGGCACTACTGCACCTCACCAATCCCGCCTCCTGCTAGCCGTGCATGGGTATTGCACAAAAGGTGGGAAGTTGTGGCGGATGTGCGGATTATGCTTGTTAACCGCGTTCGAAAAGGGATCAGCACCTTCGGCTGGTTCAGAGGGCATTTCTTACTCGATATCTGGAAAAAGCACGCATATCGCGTAAAGTGGCTGTGGGTGCGTCCACTCTGATGCTCGGCGGGGCTGGTTACAGAAAGACACTGGGGTAGTTGTGGGATCAAATCCTGTCAACGCATCAGTTGTTAGTGGGAAATCATAAGCCGAAGAGGGCAGTTATGATGGTTGGTGTGAAGGATCTGGAGAGTTTCTTAATGTTTGACAGTGTCAAAAGGGAGAAAAGACGCAGGCAACGCTGCAACGGGGGCTGGGCCCTTGAGAAAGTTCATCGAACCAGAAAGATCTCTCATTGAAGGTTTAAGGAAACTTATGACATCCATTGGACAAAACAAAGACGCATCTACGACAGGAGGCTGACTTGCAATTGTATCTTTAGCATTTGCGGCAACAGCTGTCACAATCTACGTGTAAGCTAAGGCTCATCCAGGAGTCATGAATCGGGCCCCCCGAATGCTGTCGACGATAAATCCGCTCAATTATACCTAGGGCGTTCGCGAACGGTCATTCGAGAGCGAAGCGAATGCAGTGATAGAAGGACGTCCAACCATTTTCTTCCACGTCAAGGGATGTGGTGTTGGGTAGAGTGTAAAACTATCCGTTATGATCTTGAAACCAATCGGTTTAGCCAATATCGGTTCCTATGAAATCTCTTATATTTAGAGATTTTGCAAGCGACCGTCCGAGAGGCAATTGCGGGGTTCCTAACGATAGCTTGGCTGATATCATCTGGGGCGTTGGCCAGCTGTTATTCGAGAATGAAGCGAACGCTGCCGGTACACACAATACCCAATAGAATTAGACTTTTCAGTTCGACCTGCGGCCCGCTCCAATGGCTCGTGCATTCTTAATATATTGGACCAACTTCATTCCGTCGACAATAAACTGTGCCCTGATGGCGTCTTCGTTGCAATCATTTAGTCGCACATCATGTCACTTTACCTAGGTAGAGAGCTAGGTTTGGTGAGTCGTTGACACGAAAGCGATCGACACTGCGGGATCTCTAACACACAGCATGACGCTTCTGGCTTACCCGTCCGAGGAGTGCATCTTCCGTCCACCTGCTGACCCGTCTGACCGCATGCTTGGCCACTGTCCCCTAACTATACCCTCATTCGTCGGCTCGGCTGTCTAAATGGAGCCGCCAAATCCTTCTTTCTCTACTTTTAGTTCTTTCGCTAGATCAACGCGTTTCCGTCTATGTAAGCGCATATCCATCAACCTGACCCCAAATATCCATTCGGATTGAACACGTATGTAGTGCTAGAGATTACGACTATTGTTAACAGGTCAATTCTCCTGGGTGGGCATGGTGACAACAGTCGGCAACCAGAACGGCGGCAAACTACAGGGCCACAATTGCTTCTAGAAGTATGCGGCTGAACTTTCGAGGCGCCATCGGCTTATTGAGGCCATCGCCTGACGAATGCTTATCTCGAAAGCGAGAACTGGACATTGTTCGCGTCAATCGGACTCTCTCGCTGCAACAGACCTTCTATAGAGAGCTCATCAAACGCAGCCGGAACGATCTTGATATCGAGGCGATGTTCGTGATATGTTGTTTAGCATGGTTTGGTTTGGACTTCCGGGGACCCGTATTCATGGCTGTAGATCGTGATGGTCGTGGAGCTGCGTAAGCCTCCTGCAGGCTACTTCCAACCCTGCAATCACTGGGCAACCCCGCTTTTCAGAATCAAGACACTGACATCCCCGTTTCATTCTTGACCGGTGAAGAGCAACTACGTTTCTGGTTCAGCCATTATTATCAGCGGCTGGGGCCATGCAAAGAATAGGACTACATGCGAGAGATCCGACTACGGCAAGCCCGAAGATGCAGGGGGAATGGCGGTGTCCAATACAAATCTTTCAGGCCAGCTAGGTAGGATGTGGATGTGCGGGAAGACAGAGCCGCAGAATCCTTTACCAAACGGAGTTTACCTTACCTATCGCCAGACACCCATTATACACTAGCGGTCCTGTAGCTGGTCTGTCAGTAGCCCTACAGCGCCTACTAACTTATTTCCAGGTACTTATTAAGCCATAGCGCTTAGCATCCAGTATGTGGTGGTTAAGCAACTGCAAAATAGCACAACTTCGACACGTATTATTTTAGAATTCAGATGGAGTTGCGAGAGCAGACCAAGACAACGCTCGCGCGAATAAGCCTTCCGCAAAGGAGATCGTGACATGGCGTACTATACCGTACTCTATTGGCTGTCTGCGTACTAAACCCACTGCCGTACCACATTCATACCCTCGAGCTCCGACTGCGAAGATACATAGAATGAATCCTGATTAAGCTTGAGCGTGCATACGACGTACGACGACGACAAACACGGCGGTGTGTTTCAACACTGAAATAGAAGGAATTGAAGGAAGAGACAGTGTCCGCGATATGCAAGCGGCTAAAGAGGAAGGTGGCCGGCGTCAAGAGACCAAAGCACATAGACATATTACGGGTATCTCGGGGGCCAGATGCAGCGCTGACGGTGTAGGTCCTAGCCAAGAAGCGTTTGCAGGCATAGTAATGCAGCCTCAGGATCCTTCGGGAATAGTTGTCAACTAAGGCGGGGCGATTGGAACTGTAATTGCTTGTAGAGAGCGTGCTTTAGGGTATTATTATGCCTTTTCGGAAGCTGCAGTTAATAGAGTTAATCTCGATGAAGGATGCGTTGACGTTGGCCTCGTTTGGTAAGGCTTGTTTCAGGTATGCGTATAAAGTATTCTCTCCTCCTTTCCAGAAGAACTCCCATTTTATATACTCCGGAAATGAATCCAATCAACTAGTATCGCTTTCTTCTTAACTCATTTCAACCTGTCCACCTCTATTCTGCCTGCCACATATCCGCCAGAAACAATCGCGACGAGTCCCGGAATCATCAACCTCCAGCGCGAGGATGTCCAGCGCACTTCATCCAACCGTACCATCATCAGACTTCAGTTCCACTTCCTCGTATGCCTTCTCACATCCATCTCCCAACCGACAAGAGCTAACTTCATTGAACCAGTTGCCGAGCATGTTGCCCTTGCTCATCTAAAACCGGGCGTTCTCCTCACCGAACAAATACTCAGGGGGATCCTGTCCCTACCCCGAGACGTAGGATAGATCCATCGTCAAGAGAGTGGTATCTTAAGGATATTGGCGCACAGTTCTCGAGCAGCCTCGCCGTCGATTCTCCACCGGGTCCGCTCCTATGCAGCGGGACCGAAGAAGGCCACGGTCTCAGAAACATTTCGCCCGAGATACAAGAATTCGAAGGTCGAAGGGAGAGTGGGAGGAGGAGAAGTCTAAGACGGAAGAGTGGGGAAATACCTGGGTATGATCGGACTATTTGGAGAGGAAGGGGAGAACTACCGATGGAGAGGTGGCAATTCGATCTGGATTTCCCGTGGTCGGTGTATACATTGAGACTGGATTGAGCCCTCGCTGTGCCAAAGTGGAGGCTTCTTTGGATAGTTTCGTTGCTCGATAGTACGTATCAATAGTACTGCCCCTTGGGAGCCCGCGATGCTAAGTCCACGATTGAATCTAATACTGGTCTGCTTCTCGCTCGTCTTTCATCGTATCACTGCTATCCCTATTCTATGTTAGTCTAGTTTCATACAGTCCACTAAAGCCACCGACTATCCTTTGACACAACGCATCGTGAAGTCTTTCCTGCATTCTTCAAGGAAGGGATGACGGGACCAGAGATCTATTGGCAAAGAGCAAAAGTGGGAAGTGGTCAACATGACGTAGGAAAAGGTACGGACAGGGCGGCTATACTAGAACATCTGAACAGATCCATCGATGTGTAGACGGCGGTAAATCCTTCATCTATATTCCGGGCGTCAGAGAACTGGTGTTCGAGCCGACAGGGGACTTGATCACTAATCTTCAGGGCGTCCACGAGCAGCCATTTGAGGAGGAAGCGAATACGGTAGAAGTGGAACATCCTGATTGGCAGATTTCAAGCGCTGGGTCGGCCGTCCGCATGCATGGCGCACGGCAGGATGAGGAGTTCATCAAGCATAGTGGAGTGCAGGTAAAATGATCGGCACTGCGCAACTTATCTTCCCCACCATTCGACACCTGGGTTCCCCACTTCTCATGTCCTTGCAGTTCGGCTACTGCACCAACCTAGCAGAACACCTTCTTCAGTCAGAGCACTGATTCTTGTTACGGTTATATGCATTCTTATCGGCCTTAATACTCCCACTCTTGAGGAGGGGAAAAGAGTGGCCCATCGGCTACTCGATATGACGTCTGACTTAGACGTTTACACACACGAGATCATACCCAGGATGTTAAGAAGCGTCAGGGTTCTGCGGCGCGGCCCGCTCCCGAAACTTGTCAGGGAAGGCTAGCTTTATGTGCAGGGCTGCCCTGCTCATAGAATTTGCATGGTCTAATCGCCAAAGATGTTAATAAGTATTACACGTGTCAAGTAATATTAGTTGAAAACTCTGAGCCTTGATTTTCATTCACGATATGTTGAATGAGACTACCTAGGTAAGCTTACATATCCATATGCATCCATAGCCGTACATCGCAGACAAAAACTTTGTTCCCGGACAATGGCCGTGTAGAAAAACAGATGCCAGGGAACATCCACTGGTCAACAGAAGATGAAATGTTACCACCAGCCCCCCTAGATTGAGAAAGAATCCGAGATGGAAAAGTGACAGAGTAGGGTTACTGCTGCGTCTTGCTCGGTTTGGGACCATAGCTGACCGGAGAGGATGCAGCAGCCGAGGAAATCGAACGGCCGTAAACCGTGGATAAGGTCGACGAATGACCCGAAATAGCCGGCAGTATGGTGATGGGCGAAGCGCCACTTGGGATGGCAGTCGAATTGATGGGCACGGTGTCATTTCCAACTCCATTGCCTGGACCAGTTCCTGAAGAGGGTGGCGAAGGATACATATGCCTAACACCATATATGTCAAGTCCAGAAGGTTTGCTGTTAACACCGATGAACGCGAGTCCGTTGTCCTCGACAATCTTCGCGAGATCAGCGTGCCTGGGGTCATTTGTATCGCCGTTAGGTCTTGTCGTGGACTTGTAATGCATGATAGAGGCAAGGTCGTACGACTCGCTCCACTCGCCAGCCGCTTCAATGATGATGTAGTTGGAAGCCGAGAAGTCATACTTGTGAGCAGTCTCAAGGTCAGTACAAGCTTTGTCCATGGTATCGCCATCCCTGAGTTGGCCTTTTACGTTGTCGTAGTCTCCAAGATTCCCACACATGAACTTGACGTGTTTATCTCGGTCTTGACGTGAATGCTCATGGTAGAATCCGAACAGATGTCCTGAGAACTCTGTTAGTCGCCAGATGCGTAATGATGAGTCATGAATGCATTCGCTAGTCGAAATTGTTGTGGGCCTCTAAATGTACTTACCGATTTCATGTGCCCAAACATACCAATCATTCGGGTTATCAAGTCCTGCCGGATCGAGACGCATGTATTGCCGATCAAAATCTGAATCATGCTCCTTGGAAATCCAACCAACAGAGGAGACAATGGTGCCTGGGGTGTAAGTGACAACCACTGTGCCGTCGGGGATGTCAGGGTTCGGCTCAGAGTCGGCCGTAGCTCTCATTTGTCCTGGCGCGAGTTTATAGCAGTATTTGTTCGCTCCGTCCTCCTTAGGCTTGTACTCCTGGAAGTCGACACCTGGCGGGGTTACACCTGAAGCCTTGAAAGCGTCTTTCCAGATCTGCCAGCCTTCAGAGAGAGCGAACGACAATTTGCCGAAGTCCTCTGGAGCGGCGTAGCAGTAAGTGATAACGGAGATCTTTTCGTCGTTCTGCGGCCATGGCCCTAGGAAGCTATTGGGGTTCATACATGAAAACCATCCATGTGAGGGCATAGAGAACAGACCCACAAGAAGGGCTGCAACAAACTGGATGGAGGGCATTGTGGTTGATTGACGGAGAGACGAAGTCGTCCTATGCTTAGTTTAGAGTGCAAATGAGTGCTGGTGGTTGGCGTGGATGAGAAGGAAATTGACGATACAAAATACTTAGTAGTCTTGTTGAAAGGAGGAAGGAACGAACAGCGCCGGCCAGTGCACGTACAACGAATATGATCACCAGGGCACCTCTTACCTTTGGGTTATACAAGCGAGGAAGGAGCAAGTGATGCATTGTCTTGCCCACTCATAAGCCATATTTCCATTGGTGCTTGGCCCCTTCCGTATAATTGAGTGTTAGGTGTTAGATATGCCAACTCATCATCGGTTTTGTTTGAGCTCCAAATCTTCTGTCCGCTGCGGCTTCTTTCTTGAAATAGCTCTTGTGAGTGACCATGCCCCGTGGGAGTTTGACTGGTTCCTTGGTTTCGGTCCAATTCTTGTAACGTAGGAGTGGAATGCTATTGCTCTGCCCTCGCAAATTGAATGCTCCCATCTCCAGTTCTTTTCAGCCGACCGCGCAGACCCTTTGTGATTTCCCATAACTCACTCGGGCTCTGTCCCGGGCTGTCGTCTCACTCCATCCTTGCGGCCATGTAAATACTAAAGCGAGAATAGACGATTTCCAAAGATTCGGTTGGTCATGTGTGGTCAAGGTGATGGAGGCAACAAGCAGAGCTACTCCCATCAGAACATGTGGTCTGTCTAGTTGGAAAGGAGACTATCTGTTGAGCAAAGGAGCCTAGAGCCAAAGCGAGAACAGTATAGATTGCCCCCCATATGGCCCGAATTGAACCAGTGCTATGAGCTGACAATACCTCATTTGGTCTGACGCTCGTAATAAGTTCTAGTGCTCCTAGAGAACTACTACTCGCACTGTCAAATATCTGTAGTTTATGCAGGCTATGATCGCTATGCTTGAGGTACAGCCATTTCAGCTGGCTAATGCATGCGGCCACTAAAAGCATCAGGGTTGCTTTGGAAACTGTTGCAAATATTGAAATAAGAGTGTTTGGGTCTATTGTGAAGCGCCACAATGATAGCGATTTGCCTTGAAGCTTTCTGAGTACGACCATCATCGCGGTGAGACATGCGATACTCAGAACGACGCTTCCAAGTTTCCACCACCACCAGTCATTGAGCCGGGTCAAAAAGTGTCGAAATGGCCGAAATGGTCGAAATGATCGCTTTAGGCGGTGGAGATAACCTGTCTGTCTCTTTCGATCCATTGCGTTCATCGAAAGTGGACGAGGGTAGAGGCTTCCGGCGGATCGTTCGGATGTTTTGCGACTGTGGGCCAAGGTTCCGATGAATATTATCTGTTTTGATCTGGTCGAATGAGTGCCGAATGACTTCTTCAGACCATAGTGGTGAAACCGGACTGACTGCTGGATGGTCTTCAGCCTTGTATGATCGTGATAACGTAAGCCCGTTCTCATCTCGATAAGAAGGTAATCTCTCATATCGGGAGGGTAAACAGCCATGACTTCTCCGAGAACATGAACCTGAAATCATTTGTAGGTTCTTTGTCTTTCAGGCTCAAGAAGAAAGTTTGCAAGTGGGGTTTATCATTGAAAGTTAGGGGGCGAGCACTAAAATTAGAATTCTAATCACCAGGCAGCACAGCCATCTTTGGCCATCTGTTCAAAGGAGCAGCTTTTGATACCGAATATGAATCAAATACTCAGAAACATATTGTAGAAAATGTTCCCGCGGTCTGTTGGTTCAGCATCAAGGTCACGTGATTGCTCTCTGACTTGATCATCGTGCTCCCTTGTAAGGGTTTCACGTGCAATAAATTGAAATCAAATGTGCTTCGAAATATCGGAAATTGTGTCAAGAGCGAGGCTATACTAGATCTGTTGGCTGAGTCGGAATGCGTTTCACTTGAGAAGCTCACCTAGTGCTGTATGTGCAACTCGAACTGGATACGCCCTAAAGGTAGTGACGGCTCACAAATCCAAGGAGGAGAGCGTGTCCTTTGCAAGATAGCCAACAGATTGCAGCGCGGTGTTCAATAGAACGTTAATGAGATGCCAAAGATCTCCGAGTTCGTTTGCGGAAGACAGAAGCATAAGCTCATCCACTATTTGCATCTAAGCAACGATTCACTAGCGACTCGAAGTTGCAAATTCTATTTTAAAGGGAGCATCTTTTGCTGCTTTGCCCTTCCGTGCTGATAGATATGCCATGAAACGCTTCAACTTTCCCATCCAGTTCTCGAAACATAAATATAAGCACTAGGCTCTTCTCTTATAATCATCTGGACCATGTCTGCTATTGCGTCTCTTGCCTCCTCGCTCAAACCCTGGACACGAATCATCGTATTCGCCCGATCAACGAATGACTTCCAACTTTGCGTGTGAGAGTGGCGCAAGCGAGCAGGGGCTTTTGAGATGAGAGCCATTGCTAACTTCCCTGCTTGAGCGTACACAACGTATGGATTCACGTAGTTTTCTCTGTCGATTGGGAAAGCTCGCGTTGTGGGAACATGCTGAGCTAAAAAGGACACAAATTCCAACCATTCCCGACGCGACTGAGTCGTTTCCTCCGACTCAACGATAACGTAGAGTGCGCGGATGATGCTGAAAGTCCGCGCTGGAGGAACAGGGTTGCGTATACAGGACTTCAGATCCACCACCAGCGTCTCCCAACCACCTTGTTCTAGTAGGCTGTGGACGTTTGCTGGAGTCGAGACAAGAGCTTCGAGAGCGAGGATAATATGGTCTCGGTAGTCGATGATAGGCGAACCAGCAGCATTTTCGTTGCCGATGGCGTACAGGGACAGAAGAACGTCCGTGATTCCAGCCGCCTCGTCACGCAGTTGCTCGTTATCGTCTTCGTGTAGCCAAAGGGAAAGAACACGAGATCCGGCGACGATAATGGGATCGGCTTCGATATCCACAGTCGGACTCTCCCATGTCAATGCTTTTGGAGCGTCTGTGCCACCCGGATTGTTGCCAGGCGTTGGTAGAGCTGAAGGATGCAAACCAGCTGTCCCAGACCGAGCTGCATCCCACCTATCTCGGACGAACTCAATAGTAAGGGACATGGTCTCTGAAAGTTCTTTACGGAGCTTGAGTAGGAGATCCACGGGAATATCGAGCTTTGAGCCTGCATCTACACCAGACTCTTGCCCGCGTGGGTACGCGAGATTTAGAAGTAAACCGATAAAGCTACCTAGTACGTCATAGGATTTTGCGATGTGCAGAGCTGTCTTCGGGTATTCGTCGGAGCCGAGAATCTCTATGAGACTAGGAATGGTGGCTCGGATGTCGATGAGTAGGAAATTCGTGAAGACATAGGAGAATGGTTGGGTGGTTCTGGAAGGAACGTATACACTCCTTCTCTGGTTGAAGAAAAGATCAAAGGACGGATCGTAGAGAACTACACTGTGAAAAATACGGATGATGGCACGGTAGAGTTTGTTGTATGGGTTAGCGAGGAAGTAATCTCGTGCAAGTAGGGAGATTGGCTGGAATTTGCCTGAGTCGGCAGAGATATCCCCAAACACGCCCACATTATCAATCTATTGCAATTAGTGCAGCTCCACCAAAGAAAAAATTGCTGCATGTGCTAGTATCGGAGGGGCAAGATTGAGGAGATGAATTAGAGGGATAATGTGTGCATCTCCGGATAGCCAACTTACCAGCGACTCTTCAAGAAGGAAGGCGAGAAGCTCAAGTACTTGGACATAATTGCTATGTGTACAGTGACTGATAAGTTTCTCGGTGAGCGACCATCCAAATTCCCTGCTTTTCGATTTATCCTTCAACACGTTGGTGCAGATGGGCTCTAAGACATCTCGCGTCAGGTTGTCTTCCAAGGCGAACTTCACAAGGTTTTCGATGCCTCTAGACTGCGATGAGAGGATCTCAGCGGCCCCATTTGTAGTTCTCGAAATCATGGAAAGGGCTTGCAACACATATTGCCTGGTGTCAGTCGTGGCGAAGGGTAAACAGTCAACTAGACGTCCGCATAGTGAAGACATGCTCGATTCTTCCAGAGCCTTTTCGTTGAGAAGGGTCGCAAACGCATGAATGATAGAAACGGCCAGTGTGATCATGGCGTCAGCGTCGTCTTGGCTCCGCTTCTCATTGGCGCGAGCCTGAAGGAGCCTGTTCAGGAAACTGGTGGGAATTGCATTCCAACATTGTGCTAATACAGGTGAGTCGTTCTGAAAGTTTGGATCAGTGTCGAGCAGAGATCGGAGTATAGAAAGTCCGACAAAACGAGACGTATCGTCTTTTGCTTTTAGTAGTGAACGAAGTTGTTGGACTGCTGCATTGTTGCCTTCTATTGTTGTTCCCAATGAGGCCGTAGCCTTGGAATGAGACATGAGGCTTCTGATTAGTGGGATGGATGACTTATGTGAGTTTGGGAGTGACTGAAGTGCGAAAAGGTGAAGTCTTCTGGGTTACGTCAGCCATCCGAATTGCACCTTACCCGTTTCATCATAGGCCTGCACGTGGAGACGCGGAGGTGTTCCGAGCAATGCACCCCACAATGGAGCAAGCGGAAGCCCACACTCCAGCACGCGGAATTCACCCGCTGTCCTGCCTCCCCCGCCTAGCCAAGAGGCCGGCCTGATTCAGTCTCGCTGAGTCGATCGATTGAATGCCCCAAAGAAGAGGGCCCGCCGAGGTTTGACAAGTATTAGGTCATGATTGATTCCTCGAAAACGGATTGGCGCGCATGATCTGCGAGGAGTAGCTCTCCATTTAAAAGGCTAGGCGTCCCTTGCACATGAGAATGTTCCTTTTCGATCGCTGTCATTGATCTTCCTTCTCCCACGCTTCTGAAACTGCACTGTACCCACGAAGTGAAATCAGTAACCGCAAATCATGGCATCAAACGGCGAGGAGAAAACGCCCACATATGACATCCCGAAAGAATGTAAAGCTGGCGTTGTGGTCAACGAAGGCCCAAACTTCCACGTCGAGGTGCAAATGGTCCCCGTGCCTGAGATCAGTATGCTAAAGCTCTTATCATTGCCGTCTTTTGATTGTTTGGCTTGCTTTGAATAGGTCGTGCTAACTGATGTTTCCTCGTCTAGAACCACATGAGGTCTTGATCAAGCTCAATGCCACCGGTATCTGCCATTCCGATCTCCACTTCATGCTGAATGATTGGGCTTTGCCAAGTATGTCTACCATGGGAGTCAAATGTGCAGGCCATGAGGGCGCTGGTGTCATCGTCAAGGTTGGCGATGCTGTCAAGGAGCTCAAAGTTGGAATGAGAGCTGGATTTAAGGTGCGATGCTTCACCGGATGACGGACGACATGCGAGGGGCAGATGCTAACTTTCATCCAAATTTAGCCTATTGCGGATACATGGTAAGCATTCTATGTTGATCAATATCTACCAGAAATTCCTTCAGCCAGCAAAGCATCTTCAATTATTCCAGCCTCAAAGAAATTCCTCTACGCGGAAATTCGATAACACCGGATTAAGATCAGAGACCCATTTTCACTAACATCATTATCATAGTGGTGCTTGTGAACTCTGTCGTGGGGATAATGAATGCTATTGCGCCAAAGCTGTCCTCACAGGTCTTATGGTTGATGGCTCCTACAAACAATACGTTACTTCTCCCGAGCGATACACCACGCTCATCCCTGATGGTGTGGATGATTACATCGCTGGTCCAATTATGTGCTCCGCCAGCACTATATACACTTCGATCAAAGAATCTCGCCTAGAACCTGGCGACTGGGCCGTATTCCCCGGTGCTGGTGGAGGTGTAGGAATGCAGGGTGTACAACTAGCCAAAGCCATGGGTTTGAGAGCAGTGGCCATCGACACCGGTGCCGACAAGAAGAAACTTTGCCTCGAGGCAGGCGCGGAGCACTTCATCGACTTCAAGGAAACCTCTGATGTCGCAGCCGAGGTCGTCAAGATCTGCAATGGAATTGGAGCACACGCTGTTTTTGTGACGGCGGTGCAGACATATCCGACCTCACTGACCTATCTCGGATCAAGAATTGGAGGCAAGGTCATGTGTATTGGTCTTCCCCCAGCGGGTGCGCACCATATCGATGTCGATCCTGGCGCGATGTGCTTCAAGAAATGGACTGTGCAGGGAACGCTAGTCAGCAGCATGAAAGATGTTGACAAGACTCTTGACTTTGCGAGGAGAGGTCTTCTGAAGCCGATCTGCACGGTTTACCCATTGAGCAAATTTGATGAGGCGGTGCAGAAATTGAGGAGGGGTGAGATTGCGGGCAGAGCTGTTGTAGATTTTAACCAGGAGTAAACTTAGAGCAGATGCCTCAGGGATGAGGATTTTCATTTTGGAGTCTTGTATGTGGTAGTATGTGATGAATCTGCGGTTGGAATGCATCTGTGGATCATCAAACGGGTTAGTCGGGATATCGCTGAAGCTCTTTCTCTTGCGATTGCTACTCTGGGTGATAACATAGCCGTTAAATTCGCACGGACAGCCAGTTAGCTGGAGAAATTATTATAAGATGGCGAAATTGGGGATCCAAGTTCTGCCCACCCTCAATAGCACCCTAAAACGGCTTAGCGTGATGATATCAGCCTTAGGCTTGGCAATATGTTTGTTCTGTTTGACGGAGGCTGCGCCGCGACTCTGGACCTCAACAACCTCAGCTCGCACATCAGCACCTTGAAACGATTGCTTAAGACGATGCTTATATATGCCGTATTAAGAGGGGATGTCGAGCACCTCATCAACTCACTCACCGAATGGACAGGCCGAAGCGTCCTCCAGTCGCCATCCAGCCTTGCAACCAACCATCGAAGATGACAATAGTGATAATGAAGAAACATCGCTCTCGTCCGATCCATTTGGAAACACGTTGCCTGAACAGTATGTGTAGCATGGAGTCGTGACGGTCAAGGAAATCGACTGACTGATGGGCCATAGAATCTCCTTTAAGCGCAAGCAGAAGGCCCCCACCGCATCACCCTTCTCACTACCTCGATTCCTCTCCTCTCCACTCAACGCAAACAGCCGACAGCAATCTCCGCTACCGCGATCCCCACAATCTCGAATACGTCAACTACGCACGAATGAACACGCCAACGACTCTACCGATCTCATATTAACATATCTTGACGGTCCAGGCGATGCAGGCTCGCAGCTTCAGGATACCAAAGATGCGAATGGGTTGGATTGGTATGTGGAAGGGCCGGGTCGGCGGGTTGGGTACGATGACATGACCGCGATCGACTGGATATTCGAATACGGCAAGGAAAGACAAAGGTTACGATTTCTGTACTCGGGCGCGTCTGGGATCCTTGGCTACATACGGCAGCTTGCAGATGCTAGCCAAATCTGGCTGATATTGATTGCTGCTGGAATTGCGAGCGGAGGGGTCGCCGCTTTCATTGATGTAGCTAGTGACTGGCTGGCGGACCTGAAAACGGGGTATTGTAGCAATGGGGATGGGGATGGGAAGTTTTATTTGAATAAAGGGTTTTGCTGTTGGGGCTATTCAGGTATTTTCCCCCTCAAAAGCAAAATATTAAGGCTTATGTCCCCCAGAAAACGCACACTGTCATGACTGGCATAGTTGGAGTAATGCTCTCGGCATCAATTCTGTGGGGAGTAGTTGGATCATAGAGTACATTTTCTTCGTCATGTTTTCGGCAAGTCGGTTTTCGACCAAGTCTGTTGGCATCTCACTAACGGTGTCTTAGATTGTGTTTGCTGTATGCGCAAGTGTTTTAGTAAAGAGTTTTGCCACATATGCGAAACATAGCGGTATACCCGAAATCAAGACGGTTTTAGGAGGCTTCGTAATCAGGCGTTTTCTGGGGACCTGGACATTGATTATCAAATCGCTCGGCTTGGTAAGTTGCCTTACCCCATAATCATTCCGTCTGACCTGACCTTGTAGTGTCTTGCCGTTGCTTCGGGGCTTTGGCTAGGTAAAGAAGGTCCTCTGGTTCATGTTGCATGCTGTTGCGCAAACTTATTCATGAAATTATCTAGTAACGTTAATAATAACGAAGGTGAGTGAGATCTAACCCTGGAACATTCTTATACTAACTGTTCTGTAGCACGAAAACGAGAGGTGTTTTCAGCTGCAGCCGCCGCAGGGATATCCGTCGCTTTCGGGTCACCAATTGGCGGCGTGCTATTCAGTCTCGAGGTACTTGGAACTAAAGTTTTGTGGGTGAGCTTTACTAATAATACCTAGCAATTATCGTATTACTTCCCCGACAAGACTATGTGGCAAAGTTTTGTATGTGCCATGGTCGCTGCCGTGACACTACAAGCTTTCAACCCATTCCGTACAGGCAAGCTAGTTTTGTACCAGGTCACGTACCACAGCGGTTGGCATGATTTTGAGATTGTGCCTTTTGCTCTTCTAGGAATTATCGGAGGGCTCTATGGAGGCCTCTTTATCAAATTGAATATGGGTGTTGCTGAATGGCGGCGTAATCGCTCGTTCTTCAAAGGACCTATTCGGGAGGTTGCTGTTGTGACGTTGGTGACAGCACTCATCAATTATCCAATCAAGTTCATGCGAGCACAAGCATCTGAACTCGTCTATATTCTGTTTGCAGAATGTGCGGATATCACCGAAGATACGCTTGGTCTGTGCAAAGCCGGTAAAGCCAATACAGGAGTGGTGGCTCTGTTGGTGATATCCGCCTTGCTGGGCGTTTGTCTCGCGAGTGTCACCTTTGGACTCCAAATCCCCGCTGGAATCATCCTCCCTTCGATGGCCATCGGAGCTCTCTATGGTCGCGCGGTCGGCCTCATTGTCGAGGTCTGGCAAGCGGCATATCCGAACTTTATCCTTTTCAGCTCTTGTGAACCAGACGTACCATGCGTAACACCAGGTACGTACGCCATCATTGGCGCAGCATCAGCTCTCGGCGGAGCCACACGAATGACCGTCTCAATCGTCGTCATCATGTTCGAACTCACAGGAGCACTCACCTATGTTCTCCCCATCATGATCGCAGTCATGATCAGCAAATGGGTCGGCGATGCCATCTCCCCCCGCGGCATCTACGAATCCTGGATCCACTTCAACGGATACCCCTTCCTAGACAACCGAGACGATAACAGCTCCTCCATTCCCGATGTACCTGCATCCCAGATCATGACGCGCATCGAAGACCTCATGGTTATCACCGCAACTGGTCACACGATCCAATCCCTCCGTGCTCTGCTAAACGCACACCACTTCCGTGGCTTCCCCGTGATAGATAATCCCCGGGATGCCCTACTCCTAGGCTACATCTCCCGCACTGAACTCGCATTCGCCCTCTCCTCCGCACTCTCCGCCCCTCGCAACCTTACCCCGGACACCGAAGCCTATTTCTCCCACCAACCCCTCTCAGACCCCCTTACAAGCCTCGATCTCCGGCCTTGGATGGACCAGACGCCCATCACGCTGAATGCGAAAAGTAGCTTCCAGCTCACCGTGAGCATGTTCCAGAAACTGGGGTTGCGCTATGTTGTTTTCGTCGAGCGGGGTATGTTGAAAGGCTTCTTAACGAAAAAAGATGTTTGGTTCGTGCTTAATGGGATGGATGAGGATGAGGGTGGTGCTGGACATCCCATGGGGAGGGGCGTGCTTAGGGAGGATGAGGGTGGAGTTGAGGAAGAGGGCTTATTGGCTAGTCCTACTGATGAGGTGGAGAGGGAAGGGAGACAGGGACTTGGATAGATGGGGGTTTTGAGCAAGCACGTAGCCTCTCATTTGCAATGAATGAATCTTATTGGATTTGGGTTCGTGCAGGGCTGAATGATCAGCCAGGATAGTTCGCATGTGATTTTAGTAAAGAGGATCTGAAAAGCGTCAATCTTTAGCATATAAGTCGTGAAACACTTGGATTCCACGTAGGCTCAGGTGTATCTCCACCAGGTTGAGGATGCTGAGATGGACTTTCTGGTGTTGAGTGGAACAAAACGATGAGACAAACGTGGGATCCCTCCTGTGCCGGCGTGCGGCCGATGATCCCTGCAGCGTTCCCGGTCGGTCCTTGCTAAATGCCGAGTCGTACTTGAACATCATGTCCTCCACATTCATCTTCGGCCTCGCGGCGAGTATCATCTTAAGCCATCGACACCCCTCGAAAAAGCATCACGTCCTATGTCTGGGAGTTCAGACAGGTATATCACTAATCATGTACGAGCCTTCGTACACATGACTACGCTGCCGGTCCGAAACATGTAGCGGTTCCGAGACCATGGCACACAAATTCCGACGCAGACAGACCTTTATTAACAAAGCCCGCAAAATCCGATTATATCAGATCCACAATGCCTGTCAAGCTTTCAAGCGGTCTCCTCCTATTCGTTTATCTATCCCACTTGTTTGGATTGTGGGATCTCCGGCTCTGTACTGGCGTTAAGGCTCGGCCGAGGGCCGATTCACGCGGAGCGCGAGAGCGAACAAGGATGACGACAGCTTTGTTGGTAATGGCTTTGTAGTAACTGAGGTATAGCAGTAGGTGAGTGTATATAGGGAGTTGTGGTTTATGTTACTTTAAGTTATATCCATCTCATATCTTTGCTGCTTCTTTATTTCTACTATTACCTTTCTCTTTACAATATCTGCAGGTCCTTGAGCATTTTACGCAGGTAACTATTGCATACTGTTTCGCCTTCTTCGCATCCTCACATTATGGCGACTCGGCTTGGTGATGGCATCACTAGGACTGCCAGTGGAAGGACCACGTACAACCAGGATGAACTAAGGCCCAGCCCTGTGGACACTGCTGCAGAGAACTTCCAGCAAACGTTAATAGTGCCTGGGATAGGGATTCCCGATGAAGATAAATACAGTACACCGGATGAGAAAAACTCTATCAACGCTACTCCAGATGAGGGCTCTTTACATTCATCAAGCAACAGCACCATAGCGAGCGATAAACACAACGAAGAAGAGCTAGGGCACTCAACATCGTATCGATCACAACCTCGAGCCAGCCGTGCACCTTCTGCGGTAGGACCATACGGTCCCAATGATGAAGAAAGAGACGTCGAAAAGCAAGAATCTTTGAATCATGGATTGGCGCCGGAAAGAGCTCAGAAAGATCCCAACCTCATCGAATGGGACGGACCAGATGACCCCGTAAGTTTCAATAAGCCCTCATAACTACCACAGCATACTAACAATTCCCTCAGGGCAATCCAATGAACTGGCCCCGCTGGAAGAAATGGACAACAACCCTTCTCCTCGGCCTAATGACCTTCTGCATAACCTTTGCTAGCAGCATCTTTAGCACAGCAACCATCCCTACCTCGATCCAGTTTAACGTCTCCACTGAAGTAATGGTGCTAGGCACAAGTCTTTTCGTCCTTGGCTTCGCCGTCGGTCCTATAATCTGGGGTCCCCTCTCCGAACTGTACGGTCGCAAAACGCCCCTCTTCTTCGGCTTCTTCGTCTTCGCCATCTTTCAGATCCCTGTCGCGGTAGCGCAGAACCTGCAGACGATCATGCTGTGTCGATTTTTTGGGGGTTTGTTCGGAAGTGCGCCGTTAGCCATTGTAGGCGGTGCTCTCACTGATTTCTGGGACCCCATCGATCGCGGCATCGCCGTCTGCATCTTCGCCGGCGCCACCTTCATAGGTCCCGTGGCCGGCCCTATTATCGGCGGCTTTGTAACACAGTCTTATCTCGGGTGGCGATGGACCGAATACCTAACCGCAATAATGGCATTTTTCTTCGGCATCATCGGTTACATATTCGTTCCAGAATCTTACCCGCCAACCCTCCTCCAACAGCGCGCCAAACTCATCCGCTTCGAAACCCGAAACTGGGCCATCCACGCCAAAGCAGACGAAACCCAAGTCGATCTTAAGAGAATCGTAAACGTATACCTAGTCCGACCCTTCATCATGCTCTTCCTCGAACCCATTCTCGTCTTCGTAACACTATACATGGCCCTCATTTACGGCATCCTCTACCTATTCTTCGAAGCCTACCCCATCGCCTTCCAAGAACAACGCGGCTGGAATGAAGGCGTCGGCGCCCTGCCCTTCATCTCCATAACCATAGGCGTTATCCTCGGCGGCGCGATAATAGTCTGGACATCGAAGACGCGAT
This sequence comes from Hysterium pulicare CBS 123377, assembly GCA_000467715.1. Lineage (NCBI taxonomy): Eukaryota > Fungi > Ascomycota > Dothideomycetes > Hysteriales > Hysteriaceae > Hysterium > Hysterium pulicare. Next base: position 160,156 of record AJFK01000324.1, on the reverse strand, counting down.
TCGCGCGCAAGATGCAGAAGCACGGGCGCGTAGTCCCCGAGGAGCGCCTCATTCCTATGATCATAGGCGGGTTTTTGTTCCCTGCGGGCATGTTCTGGTTTGCATGGACTAGTAGTCCGCATATTACGTGGGTGCCGCAGGTTGTGGCAGGTATTCCTATTGGAGCGGGGGTTTTGATGATTTTCTTGCAGGGCTTGAATTATATTATTGATTGCTATCTTATGAATGCTAATAGCGCTATTGCGGCGAATACGGTTGTGAGGAGTTTGTTTGGGGCTGGGTTTCCGCTTTTTGCTACTGCTATGTGAGTTTCCCCTTTTCTTGGTTTTCTTGGTTATGTTTTGAGGGTTTTGAAAGGTTGTGGGTGGCTAACGAGGCAAAAGGTATCACACTCTTGGTGTCGATTGGGCAACGTCTCTGCTTGGGTTCTTGACCGCGGCCTTGTTTCCTGTCCCAATCCTCTTCTATTTCTATGGTGCCCGAATTAGGAAGATGAGTCGCTTTAGTCCGAGTCTCTGAGTGGGGCAATGCATCATTTTTTGAAGAGTTCGGCTTCGAAGGTTTTAGATTCGGATCAACATAGAGCAAAATTTGCCACATATCATGCCACAGGGTGTCATTCTTAGTTGTACAATGAACTCCTTTGATGGCACAAGTCTGGGAGATCCCATTCCATATACTGTTTTCCCACTAACTTAAAGGATGGAAACTTGCTCTCGTGCTCTTCCTAGAGTCTAACTCGGCTTTGTAGACTAGTGGTAAAGAAGGTGGTAGGGTAAGAAACACCCTCCGAACACGATGAATTATGACCTCCCTTGTGATACTCTGGCTTTGGTTAAGGAGGTCTGAAGTACATGCTGAATAATCAGTAAGCAATGGCTAATCATAATTGACTTCCTTCTTCATCTGCTCGGTCTTGTCTGCATTTCCCCAAGATCTCACCACATTCAGCCCGAAAATCGCTGATTTCATACACATGATGCTTCCTCTCGGTATGTCCAAAGCTCTCATCACCAACCTCAGTCGAATTGTAAACCCTTCCAGGGCCACATCAGCAATGATTGCCTTCTTCTTGAGGGTCTTGATTGTTCTAGCCCTTCCAAACTCGAAGTTCAGAGGCCGCCACCCGTGGAAGTCGACGAAATCGTACGGATCAACCGAGTTGTTGGAGAGACCAAGAGACCGCATTGCATCACCTATGATGATGATCTCAAGCTCGCTGATTTGGTGCATTAAGTCGAGGATATTGTTGGCTGCTCGATCGAAAAGCAGCCGCTTGTCCGGATCGGGGAGAAACTCCCACCAGACGGGAGTACTTGGCCGATTAATACTGGTCGAGAAGGCGGCTCTATTATCGACGATAATTGTTCAGACCTTGAGGATACCAAGTAGCGAAGCGTGACTGTTGAGAGATTGTCCGATCGGCAGCTGGTCCTAGGGATGCTGTGCCGCCTTTTCGCAAAGTATAACCTTGGCCTTGAAGTTGCGCCGATGCTCGTCCATGTACTCTTGCTTGAATTGGCGACTGACCAGAGTATAGAATTTTGCTGGAGCGCCTTCGAGTCGGATTTCGGTGGTGGACTCCCATCCAAGCAGTGGTTCAACTCGTTGAAATGAGATAACGATCAGCATGTAGCGGTATATCTTATCTCTCAGCTCGCGGGGAAAGGTCGTGAAAAAGGATGCTCTTGATTCTGGCTTAACACCTACATCTCCAATCATCATGCCGCCGTCACCGTCTAAGGCGTTTGCTGTGGGAGTCGATGCGCTGGGGAAAGGGGTGCTCGTATTGCCTTCCGGGATCCTAGCCCGAATTACCACTTCGTTGGAGGAACCGTCATCCATGTCGAATTGTATCGAAGTGTGTTGACTAGTCCTGTCGTAAGTCTAGCTGCGCAGGTGTTAAAAGTGCACACTAGATTCGCGTGGTGGGTAGGGCAACGTGATGCCAAGCCCACCCAGGGCTAACCCTCCGCCCAAGGTAGCCTCAGAGATAGTAAAGTTATAGTGCCTATGATATAAGTTGTATTTCATTGTCAGGCAGTAGTTGTTTCTATGAATGGCTGGGTCCCCCAAAGCTGGGCGGTGGGCATACTCCTTAATCCTACGAGAACTCTACAGCTCTTTGAGGTGCAAGTTTACCCAGTGTCCGTTTTTGATTCTTTCAAATACACACAATTATCTTAAGAATCACCCAATATTCGATTTTAGGCTCTCGATATAATCAAATCATGCTTATGAGAGAATTAGGAACTCAGTGTTCGTCGTAGGTACAGGATGAGCCCATCCTCCTTTTTCCTCTCGAACATCGGCACAAGTCCTGAGTAGCAGTGCTTTAGTGGAATTTTTGCATGTAGACCTTGGATACCCGTAGTTCACCCTTACGGTTGAATACCTTCCATGTCTAAGTTCTGATACATTGCTAGTGTCTCCGCTTCCCATTCTCGACCCGCTTCGGGATCCCATAACCAATCTTCTAAGAGTTGGTATATGTCAGTCTCTCAATTATAATAGTTGAGTACTCGATCCAGAGGGCTTGAACTTACTAGCAGTGGTATGAGACTCCATCACAATCAGATCCCCATCATCACCACACACAGCCTCCAAATTTTTGTCATTCCATAGCTTCTTTGTCACAGTGTAGCACTTCTTCACCAACTTAGTCTCCAAAACCTCTTCCGACACTCTTTCGCCGACAATCTTCTTGACCGTATATTTGATGATTCCTGTGTGCATCATACCGCCATCCGCCAGAGCCAGACGAAGTGACAAGCCACGACAAGCTTCGATGTAAGGAAAGACGTCGTCGAAACTCAGGTTCAATCCACCGTAGAGCTGAATGTCGCGATTGATGTTCAACGGGCTGAAAGCGCTCCATCTGTCAAATTTGTTCGCTTCAGCCCGCAGTCTCCATTCCGGAAAGTCGAGAAGTATTGCACCAATAGTAACAATAGCCCGTCCTGCTTTCCGATTGCGCAGAATGGTGTCAAGATACTCCGAGCGGATCTGTTTGTTGACCAACAGCAAGTCCGTTACTGGATTGTGTGGGATGCAGACGTCTAGAATGGCTCGAAATGGCTCCTCGAAGATGAACGTTTGAGGGGTAGTATTTATAGGGGGTCGAGACAGACGGGTAGGGGACCCATCATCAATCATGACACAGCGGATACTCCAAGTTTCGCCCAGATTACTGTAGATCTCATCGCGTAGCTCCCTGGGGAGGGCAGTGAAAAAGGGGGTAGTAGATCGGGCGCTGGTCGACGACATGGCGCAGCGGAACGTTGAATTTGTGAGGGGAGTTGTGTAAAAGAATCCTTTTGCAGCGGTGTTGCGTATTGATAAGTAGCGTTGCACGTGCATTTTCCACCGCTAGTCGCGCTATGCCGTTTGAAAACATCGTATAGATCGTCACTGACGCCCACAACACCAAAATCCTGCCTCGATTCACAGGAATCAAGCCAGAACAGTTTCTTCACATCCTCAAATCACAGTACCATTCCTACAGTAAGTCTGAAACAGTCGCAAGGCAGCGAACTGGACTTCGCCCGTGTCCCGCAGCTCAAACTAACGCTGTAGGCCGACTCCTCAGCCATAGCCCTGATCAAACCCACCGCGCACCTTCTTAGCATCCCGCATGAGCTTCGCGATGAGATCTACAACTACTTGCATTGAGACCTCCTTTTAAGCCAGATTCACGAATGTAACGTGGGCCGGATACAAGTCTTCTCGTTCCACTTTCCGGAGGCTCCGATCCAGGCTGTTCTTCCCTTGAGCCATCAAATCCATTCAGAGTACCGGTCAAGAGCCTACAAGAACTTCAGATGTGTCATCGCGACGAAGACCGTGAGGTTTAATACCCGAGAGCCACGAGAAGTGCTCATGCGCAGGTCGACCGCCGAAGACGGCATCCCCATACCATCTCTCTTAGCTAAAATTCAGTACCTCACTATTATCTCCAGGGAATGTAACCGGATGGAGCGATATGTTGAGAACGTCAACTATTTTCTCCTTGATGGCGCACTTCCCGTCATGCCGAATCTTAGCACTATTCGCCTCGGATCGAAGAAGAGTTTGATTGAGCTCAACCACGCGTAAGCGGTGATTATATTTAAAGCTCTCGTTCCTGGTTGATTTCACTGAATGATGTAACGGTGTTGCTTTGATTTTGCGTTGAGTTCTCGTTGGGGTGGTTTCTTTGGTTCTGGTACGCTGTCGTCACCGTTGACGACAAAAAGAGTCAATGGTTGAACGTGATATCTAGGTCTTTGAGTCACCGTTGACTAAGTACGCACCGGGTGGAAGTTAAAAGGCGCTGTTCGCTGCTTCGTGGACTTGGGAAGAAACCAGCACCCAAGAGAAACAAAACACAAAACACAAAACACCACATCCAGAGGCGGCCACACTATAACAACCAAACCAAGCTACCATGACAACGAGCAGCATGGCATTAAGCACGTCCAAACCCACCCTTGCGCCTTTCAATCTACTCCTCGGCCTCCCTCGCGAACTCCGCGATCAAATCTACAGTTATGTCCACCACGAAGTAGAGTACCAACGAGATCTGAACGAGGAATGTATATGTGTAAAAGTCGTAACAGTTACCTTCCCTGAATCTCCGTTCCCGAGCGTTTTCCTCACAAATCGACAACTGAACGTCGAATACTCCGAGAGTATCTCCCGAAACTTCAAAGCGACGATCCGATTCGAGGACCCGAAGCTCTCTTGTACATTCGATCTTGAAAGGGTTCCAAGGTTGGGTTATCCAGGCGATGTGGTGCCCTCTTTGCTCTCTCAAATCGTGACCCTCGATATCATCACCGATGGTGATCTCTGGTGGATTGTCGAGCTTCTATATGATATTGACTTTCTGATGAACCGTACATTAGCTCCACGAACCCCTTCTCTCCGCTCTCTCCGTCTCTCTCTCGGTCTGGATTATTGTACTCTGGGACGTCTTCTTCGTTGGGAAGACCCTTTCAGCCACTTGCAACAAAAAGTTTTGGATAAGATACCAGATATCTTGATTGGGTTTCCGGTTAAGCAAAAACAGAGGTGTTTACGACCCCGGTTACTACACTATGAGGAACTGGACGAGGGTGGGTGGAGCTTTATACATATGACACATGTTACCGTGGTTGTCATGTATGCGAGTAATGAGGTGGGAGGTTTGAGGAACTTGGTGTGGACAAAGGAGGAGGCAGAGAGTACTATCGAGGTCAAGCCGAAGTGCGTTATTAAGAATCGTGGAGAGGTGGATGATGGGGAAGAGAAAATGAAGAGTTTAGATGTTTGGGTTTCGCTGCTGTAGACAGTACACGGCAGGAGTAGGAATAGGGCATGCTTTGCTTCGGCGATATGCTTGAGTAGAAAGATAGAAAACAACAAAGGAGATGTATGTATGAAACAAAGAGCAAATTGCACGTGAAGGTTGCTCGTTGGGAGTCGGTTTAAGAGTATATACGAATGATAATTGGCTTGAGATAACAGAATGATCATTTGATTTGGGCGGCATTGATGCATTTTATTGTTGTAAACCATAATGAGAGGGAGGTTCGATGTCCCGCAGCTACAGCCGAAATCGAAGTTGAACATACTAGTTTCTTGCGAATGTAACGTGTGTTGGGTACATGTGGTGAGCTCAGCAAATAGAGAGTCATACCTTAGGGCTGTAATGAGGGAACAAATTTTTAGACTTCCTTTCCGATACTTCGCGGTACATGTTTTGCTACGTATATTCGTAATGCGAGAGTTATATAGATTGCAGCTATTAGAGTTTCGGTGGTGCGTGCTGAGCGCAGACTAGGAGAAACATGGAAAAGGCGTCAAGCAGAGGCAGCTATTGGTGCTAAGAGAGCTACAGACACTTCTATTATCTTTTCTATACGAAAGTTTGCTACACTACATATAGAATACAAACTGTGAAGGCTTGCAGGATGATCAACAGCACCGTTTGCTAATCGAAAGCGGTTCTCCTCCTCCAGCATCCCCGGCCTGATTATGTTTCCTCCCCATGTCATGCCAGACTGTCTCACACTGCACGCGCTATGCTACCTCTGCTTGTGGGTGCATACGACTGTTTTTCTCTGCATGTGGATAAGACCAACGCTACTTCCGACCCTCAAGTGGCTTTTCGACCGCGTCAGCAAGATAGCAAGGCCGCATGCGACTGCAGTGTGGTAGCTTGTGGGTGTGTCGCTCTGCAGCACAGACAAAGTGACCAAGCCAGCTCCGCCTCCGCCTGTAGTCTGTGGCTTGTGCACACACCCAAAAAAACGTTCTCCCTCGTCATGAACGCCACCAGATGCCTCTCAGCCGGAACGCAGTTCTCGGTGCTCGACGTGCTTGGACATTTGTAGATGCACGTCGTCGCTACCTGTGCGTACGTACTGTCACTACAGCCGACGTTGCTGCTGACTCAACGCTAACAGGGGCCCTTGCACTCCCAAAGCAGCAGCCACGGCGAACTCTATTCGAACGACAGCCCAACGCGAGGATGGAAGAGACGCAGAAGGTCACCACTCCATGATAAGCCTTGAAGCTACGCACAGGAAGCACGGCCGTCACATAAAACCGCGGCGGTACTTGTCGTGCGTCCTAAGAGGATCTCAGTTTCGTGCGCGGGATTTGAGACTGCTCAACTAGGAGCAGTACAAGAGCGACGGGCCTCTGAGGAGATACCTGGACTTGGATTCACCAACGACTTGAGGCTCCTTCGACTATTGGTTCAGGCAGGAAGAATTTTAGATTGACGCTGAAGGATCCACGGTCAAATCCACACGTTCGAAATCCTGACTGCCCATGTGTAAGCGGGCTACTCTATAACAATGACGACTTGCTTAGCTCTCCGACCTACACAAGGATGTTTGTTAGTAATCTTAGAAAAGGAGGCTGGTAGATCTTACCATGCGCCTTCTAGGCTATACTTCGAGGTTTCTCAGGTGGCATCGTGATTGTTGCCCCCAAGAGTAAAGAGCCTTTGCAGAGCGTCAAGAAATATAGACTGGGCCTTTGGCAACATGCTTTGGTGGAACCACTGCCGTATATGCCTGTAAAATCTTATCATCCATCCTTAAAGAGAAGTATCAAACGACTGAAATTTGAGTAATCATTGGCATGCCATAGTATTTCTTGTCTGATGGCTGCAGCAGAAAGATATTGTCAGGATAGTTCTCTTCATTCAGTCAGATGCGTACCAAAGTTCAATCTTCGTCGTTTCTTCCGTTATTACTGTCGGCACCGCATTGAAGCTTTCTACAAAGCCTCATTATGCGGAATATGACACCATTTTTCCCATTTCTTGTCTATTGCCTTCAAGTATGCCCAATATTCGTCGTCTTAAAGAAGAGTTTGGTGAAGCTCGGCCACGCGTAAACGCTATGATCATAATTCAAGCACTCGTTGACGGTTGAGTTCATTGCATGATGTAACGATCGATATTTCTTTGATTCTCATGCGGCTTTCTTTTGGTCATTCCTTCATCTTCCCTCTTCGATCAACTCCCATTTGGATCCATGCGGAATGCGACAACTGAATTTCCTTTATGTGTCTTACCTTCAAGCAGGCCAGTTGTTGGTCTTCAGCTGGTGCTCGGTCTCCTATGGCTTATGTGTAACCTTGTTGCTTGTTGCGCCGTGTCCATCATCTTCATTATTTCCCTTTCGATTGAATCTCAGTTTTTGTTCCCAGTCGAATGATGATAGGGCTCAACACTCCGAGGCCGAACTGTCTTAATGTTCTTGTATACGCCGTATCTGCGCCATCCGCTTTTGAATGTCAGTCGAGTAACAATCCAGATCATAGCAGTCCTGGGGACACCGAATTCCAGCCTCAAATATGCATCGTGCATGCTCTAATTATCACGAAATCTCGGAACGCGCTTTTGGAAAACTGGTCAAATATCCTTGAGAATCCGAATTATTGGTATCGTATGCGGAGATCGAGAGACATGGCGATCTTGAGTAACGGTCCATAATGGACTTGAAGATGGTCTGGAAACACTAAAACCGTATCAGCTATGGGTGAAAAGCCATTTCTTTGCAACTTTCAGCTCAAAACATGTTACCACAGGAGGCTACGGAAGCATTAACAATAGTCAATCTTTTCCACGACCGAGTGCTAGCTGTATGAAGCTTCCGGCTTTGCGAGCCAATTGAGGAGTACGTATACAGTAACTCGATGTTCATGCAGCGGAGCCAATCAACTAGGGGACTCCACGTTCCTCCAAGGGCTTGCAACTAGTTTCTGCCCATGCAATCTGAATATTCTGGTCGCTGTCGCAAGTAGGTCGCCGTCGCGCGTAGGTCGCATACTCGCCATCTCCTAAAGATGCAGAGGAGAGCAAGGGGTTGTTGTCTGATCGCATAGTTCCTTGTATTCTTCTCTAACGCCATCTGAAACGCTGGGTTGCGATGCGTATAGCTCTTGTAGCCAAGCCCCTTTTGAAAGGACGCGAACGAATGGTCAAGTTGTGTGCCCGGAGACGGATTGTAAGGAACGGTAGCTTTGCCAAACGTTCTATTGTTGCCGGTAGGGGGTGGCTCGATCACAATGGACTGGCTGGCAGGACTTACATTCGCTCGCGATAGGTGTACAACGTCTGCGTACACTGCCACGAGTATTGCAGTATGCTTCGGATTCAGAATTAAAGAGCTGGCTTGGTGCAGAATGGAGTTCCGAGCAAGTTAAAACGACTGCTCTAGTGGGTCCTTCATGAGATAGGGAGGCGGTGGGTGTGCGAAATGCTACGCGATTCTTAACCTACTGAAAAGCTTGTTGGTAAGTAGTACCCCAATTTGTATGTTGCTTACGTTGGTTCACAATGTTGTTGATGTAGGAATGTGAATGGCCTCAAAGAGTCAGTGGGGCTGTTTGTGAAGCTCAAAGCTGCCCCGGGGGTGACCAAAGCCGCACGGGGGTCCCCAAAACTAGCTGATCAACTCAGGGCGGCTGAACAACCCAAGCGGCGATCCTGCAAGCTTGTTTACACCGAGTTATTGCTTATGCCCCCAACTAAGCTGACTGCCAAGTGCACGAAGCGATTAGGCTCTGGGAACAGGCAAAAATCCAGTTCGTTACCCTGAGGGCTATCATATAAGTATATATATGCTTATGCCATCTCGCGAATTCACAGAAAAGAAGTCAAAGAAGCCACCCCAGTCCACGAGGGATTCATTAAGCTTCCCACGTAACTACTTCTATTCAGAGCCACCAAAGGCCGCAAGACCTCGTCATCATACTCTCCATTCCAGAGACGCCCTGCAACCGAACCCCTCCATGGTATTTTCTCCTCTGCCTCCTGCCGACTCCATTTTAGTGACGCCAGCCCTCTCACATCATTGCGCGCATACAGGTACACTGTCGTCACGAATAGCATATGCTTCGGGGGGAATTCTGGATCCATTTCCTTTCGGTGTGCCCTTAAGCTCTGCTGCATCTGCTGAATTGGAAAACCGCAGAAGCTGCTCGGTAGCATAGCGGGAAAATTGTTAGGGAAGGGCTTGCCAGGTGGTAGGTAAAGTATGTTTTCTTCAACAGTACCAGCTGGAACTCCCATGGCGATCCTTATGCATTGTAACTCCGGCATCATGGGACAAAACTGGTTGAGGAGTGGAGTAGAGAGTGTTACTGTCATAAGAGTTCCGGGTAAAGGCCCCAGGTTGATGACAATTTCGAGATATTTAGTCTGCGACAGAAGACGGCGGAAGACATTACTTTGGTTGGATAAGTGCCATGGGCCATGGAAGACAAATAATGATGGAAGCCCGAAGAAGCCGATGACTGCTCTCAAGCACTTGAGTGCAATCCCGTGGTACTCCTGGTGTATTTGGTGATTCAAGAGGTAGATTGCACTGATGGGCGCGTCTTCGAAGTGTATGTTCAGTGCCTGCAGAAACCATAAAGTACGTGGAGGTCGAAAGTGTGGTCGGTCTTGTTTGGCATACGAGTAGATGTTGTCGCGCAATTCTCGTGGGATTCCTAAAAAGGAGGCCGCTGGTACCTTGTCCGCCATGGGTCATTGAGAGGGAGCTGATATACTGATAAGGTGATCGATGTACCAATGTATTGCGCAATGAAGATTGTTCTGTGTTGACCTCGTTGTTCGTTGGCGAGACGACTTTCAGTGCGGTCGCGATCTAGCGTCTCCTCCGTCACCGACTTTACGGCACGTGCTTTCGCGATATCTCGACCAGTTCTCGTCCCTCGAGGGTCTTTGAACCTTAACACATTCAATTTTCTACTATTCTGCGCCTCGGGGGCCCCTTGCTAGCTCAGTGAGTCCACTTACATAGCTTAAAGCCTTCCTTGCTAACTATAGCAATCAGGTACGCCGAAGATTATTACCACGATGGAAGATTCACCAGGCAAAACAGATAAGCCAGACGTATTATCTGCAACAACTATGACCTACCCCGATCTGGGAACTCCTGAGTGGTTCCTTCAGTTGGCCGCAAACAAGCCTTCTCCCAGTCTACTCGGCATTCCCCGAGAACTGCGAGATCGCATCTATATTTACGTATACCTGGAACTAGTATTCAAGCGCGAAATACAGATCAGATGGATTCACACGATGAAGAAACACAACATCTTGATCCGCTTTCCCTACGGCCCTTGTCAGAACATGTTCCTCGTCAGTCGCCAACTCTACAACGAGTACAAGATGGTCGCATACCCCAATCTGAAGGCCGTCATAGAGTACAAACCTGATACTCCAACTTGGAAGATTGATATACCTTATATGGAGATCAAGGCATTTCACGAGGAACATGGCCTAAACCTAAATGACCTATTCACGCAGCCCAGTTGGAACCCTGGCGATCTGCCCACTCTACTCGGCCGCGTTCAGCACCTCGACGTTGTGCTTAATACCTACATGCTCAAGACGTTCCGTCGCTGTACAAACACAGCTTTTGAAGTTGTCGAAGCTCTGGCATCGATGCTCCCCAACATCCAGACCATCCGCACCGCAGAAGGCCGTTACTCGAACTTCACCGACCAAGCCCTCTCTCTCCAGCGCGAAGGAAAACGAAAGGGAGCATTGATCGATGTACCTAAAGATATCCTAGGGCTTCCCCTGAGGCAGAAAGTATACAGCCAGAGGAACGTTTCTACCAACATTTTTGCAATGCGTCCTAATACTGAGGATATTATCTTCGGGACTTGGGTTAACGTCTATTCGATGAAGGATGCAAAAGAGCTACACTGGGATATGGAGGAGTTGGAGGCTGCAGTTCCTATCCTGCAGGAAACCCCTCTGCCTGAGGAGCTTGAGCGCTGGATTTGAACCGAGGTGTCCAAAGGAGTATATCAGATAGTGGCAGACGCTGGCTTGCTCTCAAACTGGTGAACTGGATTTGTATCCTGGCGGCGAGGCGAATTGTTCAAGGGATACGGGTGACACCTTACTAGAGCGCGTTTCGCGTAACTCAGATGGAAGATGCATCAAAGCTCCATGGGGTCACAGTTCTGCCGTAGATTATCTCCCAACAGTTATTTCTGAAACAGCAAGCGCCTATGAATCAGTCTCATATCATAACCCCATAAATAATCTCCTTGAACGCCATTCCATGGATCACCATCTTCCATAAACGCCTCCAGATAATTCGAACTTTGGATACACTTATGAGATAGTATATTATCAAGGACATGCCTTCAAGTAGAAATAGCATCCCGATATCCAGCTGAAAATGTAAGGACAAACCCACAACCTGGCATTAGGATATGAGCGTAGCGCCAGATCCATCTGCTTCAACCCCGGTAGCTTTTGTTGAAACAGCATGTTCTGGATCTTGATTTTCAGACGGGGCAGGCACTTCGGTAACCGGCCGCAGAAACAGTGACCGCTTTCATACACTACAACTTCGATGTAGAACCCGCAATCCGGTTCTCTTAGATGACGAGAAGAGGTGGGTTAAGACAACCCCTATTGCCGCAAATGGAAGTAACTCCATATACTCATTCTTTGGGATGACAAGGCGGGGATACGTTTGTTGATTCTCATGGTGAGCTCGGAATCCTGTCCAAAGAAGTGTGATAAAGTCAAACAGTGACATTCGATTGATGCCTAGGAGTATCAGCCAGTTCTCCATCAACTTCGCTGTTTTCTGTATCTCATGCTCGTGGTGATCACTGTAGCATCGTCATTGGAAGCTGAATTTCCGAGCGGTCTTCTCATGGATTTTGTCCTCCAAGCCTGCCAGGAGGATACATCCCTTTTCTGCAAATCCATCGCCTTTTGGACCGCCTTCGAGCTTCCAGGGTAATAAGGTTGGATTCGCCACACGCAACATGCTGAAGGCGTACGAGATATTCCAGCGGCGGACCTCAGGGAAGGAGCAGATCAAGCAAAAGAGGTGTACCATATGGTCATCCGTCAGTGGTCCAAAACCTGTGAGCTTCCCAAGAGGAATCAAGGGAGGAAGTGATGCGTCTTCAGGAAAGACCAAGTCAACTCTAGCAGAGAATTTCGCAAGCTTAGCGGGATGCTTCCTCACAGTCAGTATATTTTGCGAGTATGCATCAGATTCGATTCCGGATCCATCATCAATCGCATAATCAGGGACGGATGGTGAGGTACTGCGATGACCGGTATGCTTCTGAATGCTGTGAAGGGTTGGATTGTGAGTAGCAGTACCGCGATCTGCATCTGATTCGGCTCCGTCGTTGACCGTAAGCAGAAGTGGATGACGTGGTACGGCGACAACCAGTAAACTTTCCGAATGCCGTGAAGGGTTTAGCAATTAGTCGTGTTTGGATGTCGTGACGGGAAGCATTGTGACGGGAAGCATTGTGAAGGGAAGCATTGTGAAGGGAAGCATTGTGAAGGGTCGGATTGCGAGTAGTGGTATCGTGATCAACTACCGCCGATTCTTGAACGATTGCAAAATTGATTTATGCATTGATAGCTCCCATGAGATCAGTTAGTCCAGAAATCTAACTGCACAGTATTTCTATCGGATGCGCAAAGTTGACGGGATCGAGGCACAGAACTATACCCCAGGACGCAAGGAGGCTCACAAATCAGGTCACACTGAGCAAAAACTGCATCGGAATACTTCTTCCTCTTTATTCTGCGTCGAGCGGAATGGATCCCGCATCAACGGATGCCCGAACAAAAGCAAAGTTGGACCAACGAATGAGTCTGCCAAATGGAACAGCCTCATGCATTGTTATGCATCTCGCTGTGGAGAGAACTTACTCTCCAGGATTAAATACATCTTGTTCGGGCCATTTGGGCCCGATTCGCTGCTCGGAACCCATGTCTGCTGTCCTTCCTGCAGTTGCGAAGAGGCCCGCAAGTGTGGCCGCAGAAAAGCTGGGTCTCTGTAGAGGGTGCTGACTATAGATCTGTCCAGTATACCTGGTACTCATCTTCAGTGGGTTTCACAGAACCCACATAGAAGATTGATGGAAGATGTTGCGTGGGAGAGGTGAAAACAAAGTTGAGACGGGACGGCTTGCGGGAACAATTTGCGCTAAAATAAGCCCCAGCATCGAATTGGGATGGTGGCTTGGCAACCCCTCTTGCAGCATCTTTCTCGTTCACCGTTCAGTAAGATGTGCCCGTAGAATCCTTCCATAAATATGGTCATGATAGTAACACGACAGGAATGAAAAGGCCCTATTTGCTGGATGAAGTGTCTTGAGGGCACCGCGGGAGTGGGGATGATGGATCCAGAGGCATGGCTGCGGCATAGCAGCCCTACCGTAGGGTTTGTTTAAGTATTGGCATCGCCTTTTGTTTTACCTGATATTTCCTCGTTCTCAGCTTTCCTCAAGTTCTACAGGATGGCATTGAATTCTTCTTTCGAACGTCCCTGCTTTCAGCTTTCCAGCTACTGAGCATCCTCATCTCCTTCGTCAGTTCTCTCCCGGCAAGTGGCATTCCGGATGGAAGCAAGTACAATTACATAGTTGTCGGTGGTGGCCTTACGGGACTGGTGGTTGCAAATCGTTTGAGCGAAAATAACAGAAGTAAATATGTCTTCTACAACCTCTCCCAAACCTTGTTCCCGCAACTAATGTGGATCTTAGGCACCGTACTCGTCATTGAGCACGGCTATATCGACAATGGTCCGGCAACAAGCATTCCATACTTCGCCAACTTCCTCAACACGGCTGATATGTATGATATTAATTCCGCACCCGTAACGAATTACGGCAATGTGAGTTTCGCAGTCCACGTAGGCTCTGTCGTAGGCGGAGGGTCTGTCGTCAATGGCATGCAGTTCGACCGAGGGTCTAATGCCGATTATGATGCTTGGGAGCTGCTCGGCAACGAAGGATGGGGCTGGAAGGGGTTACAAGCTTACTTCCATAAAGCCACTAAATTCACATCCCCTTCGCCCACAACAGCAGAGGCATTTGGTATTACTTGGCATTTGTCAGCATATGATAATGGGGCTGTGCAAGTCAGCATCCCAAGCTTTCAATATCCTGATATGAAAAGAATTTTCGATTCCTGGAAAGCGGAAGACGTCCCAATGCCTCAAGAAGGCTTTGCTGATCCAATTGGCGCATTCTGGACTCCCAGCAGTATTGAAAACCATACTGCGACTAGGTCACACGCTCGTATTACTTACTATGATCCGGTTGCTACGCGCCCGAATCTACATCTACTTACTGGTCATACTGTGACCAAAATCCTTTTCCGTGAGCAAGAACACCTCAACCTCTCTGCCTCAGGTGTGCGAATGATTTCTCGATCTGACAATACGACCGCTAAAGTGTACGCTTCGAATGAGGTCATACTTGCTGCTGGCGCAGTTCTTACACCCCAATTATTGCAGTTAAGTGGGATTGGGCCTCAAAAAGTCCTCGAGGCCGCTGGAATTGAAGTACGAAGATTCCTTTAACCACTTTAGCTTTTGGCGGACGCCAATGAATTCTGATATCGATCTTTAGGTCAAGAAAGATATGCCAGGCGTCGGAGCCAATTTTCAAGATCACGTCCCTGCATACATGGTTTTCAATCTGTCAAACCAGGCTTATCCAAATCCAGACCTGATAGCCAACAACGCCAGCTTCAACGCCTCTGCTTACAGAGAATACATGGAGAACCGCACTGGCCCATATACCTACGGACGAGGCAATGCTGCAGCATTCTTAACATTGAAGCAGTTCTCTTCGTCCTCATTTCAAAGCAAGGTTGTTGAGATGGTCCGCGCCCAAAATGCCAGTGAATACCTTCCCGACATGTACCATGATCCGGCACTGCTCAGAGGGTTCCAAGCTCAACGTGAAATCTTAATACAGGAGTTTTCTGGGGACAATACAAACCTTGGCGACGCTGCTGTTGGCGAATATCCCATCCAGCCGTGGGGTCATTCCACCGCAGCATTGAACAAACCTCTCTCTCGCGGGACGATCACTCTTGACCCTACGAATCCGCGAGCAGAGCCAATAGTCCAATACAACACCTTCATGAACCCAGTAGATGCCGCCATCATGGTCCAACTCGTCCGCTGGAACCGTGAGCATTGGAGCAAACCAGCGCTGGCTTTCTATTCACCGGTCGAGACAGCACCAGGACCGCAGTATCAAACCGATGAGGAGATTCTCCAAGGACTGAATGCCGGTGGAGTTGTACAGCCGAGCTACGCACACCCGAGCTGCAGTTGCGCGATGATGCCGGAAACACTCGGTGGGTGTATCGGCCCGGATCTTTTGGTTCATGGGGTTCGAAAGCTCTCTATTGTAGATGCGTCTATTCTACCAATGATACCGGCTGCTCATTTACAGGCTACTATGTATGCGGTGGCCGAAAAAGCCGCGGATATTATTAAGGGGAGATCGACGTGAACGACAGTTCTTACCAATTGGCTATAGACCGATCTACCGGGACATGGAGCTGGCAAAAGTTATCGTGCGTCTAAGTTCTTTTAGTGTAAGTCATATTTCTCACTTATCGTTATTTTTGTTGTAAATTCTTGATCATCGAAGTACAAAAGAGTCGATTTTCGTATGTAAATCCTATAACGGAAGCGAATGACTAAGAATTGAATGAGTGCGGGCATTTATGCCAATATACCATCCATAAATCAAGCCTCCCAGAATCCCCCTCTTACCAGAAGTTCTAGAAACTCCGACCTGATCTGAAATATTCCGTATCTTCCATTCTGTTTCGAACCCATCACTGATTGCCTTTCCGCCAAGCCATCGATGGAATTCCATCACTTTCACAGAGCGCTTTTAGCCCACACTCGTTGGACAGCTCAGCCTCTAAGCGGACCTAGTAGGCCTGACAGAGGTAGCGAGAGTCGTAGGGAAAAGAGGAGGAAGACTAAGACTGGGGAGGGCCAAACTAGGCAGAGCCACACTGGGCAGAGCCAAACTGGGCAGAGCCAAACTGGGTAGAAGAACTGGGACGCTCGTGGGCCTTGGAGGAAGTCCCCCTGTCGGTCTTGGGACGCTGATGCTGAGTCCCGTACCGAATGGCGCAGGCCGACTTAAGGAAGGGAGGATTCCGGTTGGAATGACTTGTCGGGCACTGAGTCCAGATGGTCGCATTGAAGGCATGGAGAAGCCCGTTGGTCTTGGTCCCGCGGGGACAGAGAATCCGCTAGGAATGACAAAACTGCGCGTAGGTGTAGGTAGTCCTCCGGTTGGGAGAATGCTCCGGGTGGGAGCAGCTGGTGGCCCGAGAGGCAGGCTGATGCCAAGCGAGGGCAAGGCGATGCTGATTGGTGGCAACCCGGGAAGGCTTATGACGGGGATTTGGGCCACAGTGGCGCCAACGAGGAGCAATATTGAGCCGAGTTTGCACAACATGATGATGGATTTCTTGGCAGGGGTAAAAGAGATAGATTTCGAGAAGACTTTGTTCAGACTTTGAAGAAAAGAAAATTCGGTGTTGCTAGAGGAATTGGGCGTTAAATAGGGGAGTCATCTGTGGAGATGCCTCTTTCTCCGCAATGCAAATGAAACATAAGGATAAAGACTGTAGATTGCCATGAAAGCTTCATTGTTCAAATATCCGGTATGCACATTGGCCGCAGGTAACACTGCAGGGGCTCCACAGTCCATCGGGTTCTCTGCATATTAGAGCATTGAGGGAATTGAATGGTTTGTATTCGGTCCGTTGGTGTGGGTTGATAGCATCAGTTATGGCGTGCCTTGCTGAGTAACTTTGGATGAATCTCGGATGGATAATCAGCCACATGGATTTTCTCAAACTCTTGATTGGTGCTTGGACTCATTGTGTACCAGGCGGAAGATGCGTCATTCTCAAGCTGCTTCCGAATCGCATGCCATCTGTGGAAAATATGGCAGGATTAGTCCTGTCGTTTGTTGAACATTAGATAGAAGTACGAGTCCTTCATTGCTGGACCTCTAAGAGAAGAGGATTCTAGAAAGATCCAAGTGTCTTAGGATTTGTTGTGCAACGATTCGAACTGTAGGAAATGAAAGCGAGGTAAGAGTGAGGTGATATGAGATGAAAGTGACGTTGGAAGTCTTGAGCTTAGCCAAGCGATATCAAACACCTAGAAGCTCACCCATGTCCATCGTTGGTTCGGTAACTTGATTATCCAACCAATCACCCCGGGGTTGGTATATTGATCGCTACGTCAAGCTTTTGATCGGCCCCCGCATCTTCCTGATGGAATGCAAAGTGTAATATGCGCCACATGGATAGGCGGGAAATTGTAATTATTGTTGGGATTCTGAATATTAATGTTATAAAACTCACCAATGGATCCGAAGTGCTCAACTTACTCTATAGGAGAATTTATATACTCTCCACATTTCTCACCCGGTGTTCCGTTTTCGATTTGCAACTTGCTGCCCTCGGTACAGATTGTTGGTAGTATACCCACTGCATACCGAGGTATCATTGTAGATCTCATCGGAGTCTGGGTACATGCTGCGTTACAATTAATCAATCCAGGTCCACAAATCGCTTATTGTGCTTGGGCGGGAACGACTGCATGTTAAGGCCATCGTATCGCTAAGCAATGCGGCATTTGCAATGGCGACATACTTGCCGTAAAGCTCTAGGGACTCCGTTCAAAGATGATCTATGATTAGCCAATAAATGTGAGACCACAAGAATTTCGATACTAAGGCTTATTCGAGATGAAGCTGGACCGCTCCCGGAAATAAATGAAGACTCACCCGGTCTTTCTTGTATTTCCGAAATCCACAAGTCTCTTCGTCTCCTCAATCTGAGTTAGGAAGTCAGACGAACCGATCATTGTCCTTTTGTCAAACTCTTGTAATGTTTTCATCAGTACCTCACTTTAGGGCATCATCTTACTGATCGCATTGACAATGTGCTTTCAAACTCGTATTCGAACTCTAACGTTATCCAGATATTAGAGTCCAAGTAGAAGAATGGTCACTCCATCGTGAGGAAAGTTTATTGAAGATTAATTAGGTTTTTGCCCACACTCAGAGAAGCAACATCGAATCTTAAGAAATGTGCTCGATACTACTTTTCGATATCGGAGTTTTCAACAAATAGAATCAAAAGAGACTTATTGGAGGAGCAAGGATGTTTTTTTACAGGTTTGCGTAGATCTGCGTCTATCTGGATCTACTGTCTTCTGACTTCTGAGCAGACGTGCAAGAAGTAGTCGATGGAACCAAGGATATTTGACCTATGTCTTTGGTCGAATAAGGTTTTCTTTGGTCGAATATTATTGTTGCGAAATGATACCTAGTACTAGCTTTTTCACAGGGCAGAGTAGCCAATAGTCATGCTTTCACGTGACGTTGTTGCTAGTGTTGTGGTAAGTGAAAGAGAGCTGTGGAGTGAATGGTTTCCGATATGGAACAAATGGTGAAGGCTTTACGAAGGAAACCCTCACAAACTACATCTCCTTCCCTATCTTCAGCACACAACTTACTACCTAGACAACTTCATCTCAACCAAGTGCATGCCTTTCGAATTGCCCATCCGAACAGAATTCCGAACTGCCACCCAGTTTGCGCCCATGCCACTGCCTGTTCTTCCCACCAAAGACCAATTCTATGATACGGGTCTACTCGGCTGCTCGAACCCAGAAGAGCTCCCGTGCTGGTTCTGCAACGCCAACAAACCCATCGGAGACGAGCAAGCCATCATAGTCAAAATCCAGAGATGCGGACACACCTTCCACAAAACCTGCCTTGAAGGCTGGTGTTCATATCTTGACTACTGTCCTACCTGTCATAGGGTGCTGTTCGAGGGCACTACCAATCCCATCTTCCAACCACAATCAATGACCCGAGATCACATCCAGACGATCAAGACAGTGGTTTCTCCCGGCACTTCCGCCATGTACAAAGATGTCACTTCCATGACTATGCAGGGTAATGCGACGGTGTTGGAGATGAGAAATGGTGTGAGGGTTGTTGTCAAGGGAAGCGTTCATTCGACCATGGATAGGACTGGAGTTGTTAGAGTATCCGCAACAAAATTATTTGGATGATGTAGCTGGGCTCTCCAGGGGACGGAGTCTTCTTCCTTTTCTCTTCCGCGCCTACTGTTGAGTTCTGTACCGAGTCTTCTCCTTGGGAGTCTCTTACGACAGAGTAATGGAGTACATGGGCTTGGCAACGGACGATATATGGGGAATAGTGGGTATGATTTGGTCTTCGAAGCCTTTGGCTACGATAGTTCAGACTTAATGTCGGAATTGGGATCTAGATTCACAACTTCGTGCTCGAACCACAGTTATGTTTCCGTGTAAATGAAGATAGAAGCCATGCGCCTTCCCAAAAGTTCTCCTTTCAATCAAAGCCCTCCTCGGCTTGCCTCTGGGCGGAAGACAGGCTAGATTCCTTGACTGTGTTTTGTTCGCATCAACGCTTACAGCTGGTTTACAACTTTATCTACTACGTATCTGCGCTGAATGTGAAAGCATACCTAGCTATAGGATGAGATCTATCAGAATCATCTGATGATTCAAAAGGAGTTGGTGTATAGTTTGGAGTTGGTGTAGCCATAGATATATATTAAGAGCACTTCAAGAACACATCAAATGCCGTTTTAGAGATGAATTCATTTCTGAGAATCAGGTGCTGTGACGAACTATTATAATCACAATGAGACCGTTCTGATCTGCTACTTAAAAACATGTGATACCGTCACAAGTACAAAACAGTTTCACACAAGAGCCAATATCAAGTAAATTATCAAGTCTATAAATCAAGAATGTTTCATTATGCTCGAAGAAAATGATCGTGTCTAAAACATCTACGCCGTTCTATTGTGGCAACGCCAAGATGTGACGGTCAGTGTTCTCTGCAGTGAAACATTCCCCGAACTTGACGCAAACTAGTGGAGCCATAAGTTCGATCCGGTCAGGCCTTCTTCAAGTACATAGAAGTTTCATTGAATGCTGGCCTAACCAGGGCAGCGTCCATGTATGCCGAGATCTCCTCCTCCGACATAGATTCCATAGTTTCCTCATCTGGGAGTATGCCTGCTTCTTCCCATTCATCGTCGCTCTCGCCAACCGTAAAGCTCTCAAAGTTCTCCATCATCTGTACCACTCGTGGCGAAGATGAGTCAGCGGTTTCATATCCGTAGTCATCCTTCACTGTGTCGCAAAGGATTCCGGCGGGTCCGCCAAAGCCTACTGTCAAATCGGCGATTATTTGACGAATAGCGACACTTGGGCATATCGTTAAAACTAAGGTGTTCTCGTCAACTTCGAGGAACGCCTGCGGGTCTTCAAGAATCGTCATCGGATAGTTCTGAGAGGAGAGGACGTACTTGTCGGTAGGACCGTATCCGGGATCTTGTGCATAGATCTTAATAGAAGTATTCGCATCATCTTTATTCGCACGACCGTCTTTGTAGTATTGCTGGTTGAGGGTCTCGGCGATAACGATAGCCGCAACATGTTGGAGGTGGCTACGCCATTTGGAATTGTTCCGGTAAGCTAGATCCCAATCCAAACAGCCAAGTGCAAGGCAAACGATCTTCTTCACCTGGACTGTAGACTCCGCATACTTTGAGATGTTACTAACCAAGCGCTGATATTCGTCGGTTTTTCGCCACTCTTTTCCTAGCTGTTCGAATTGGGCATTGCGTTCTTCTCTAGATAGTTCGGTTGGGTAATTCTGTGGAGGAACCAGGAGCCTGGGGAAGGCAGGAAGCAGAGCCTCTGATGGTTTCCCTTGAACCTTCAGATGAAGACGGTCGGTTGATAAGAGACTCTTTCCTACATTGCGAATGTACACTTGATAAGTGCTGTAGGTGAAATAGACATTGTAGCCTTCCAAACCATCTGTATCGAATCGGTGGAGATTCCCAAAGATATCTGGGACTGCTATATAGCCGTTCTCTACTGTGTTGAGGCTCTCAGAAACCTTCATGAAGAACTCTTTAGTAAAGATAGGTGAGACTGGCTTGCCATCCTTCTTCGAGAGCTTATCAAGAGCATCCCAGGCAATAACCTCAGCTGGGTCGATTTCGTCCATATGATCTTCCTCAAAATCGTCTTCGTCAGCAGTTTCAGAACCTTCCGAGACATTATCTTCATCTCGTCGTTCTTCTCTCGTTATTTCGGAATCGTCCCATACAGTGCCCCTTTGTTGTTGTTTTTCAAGAAGGTAAATAGGTTCGAGGCTTTTATTGCGCAAGTCCATTGTTTTGTAAGTTGTTCAGTTTTGTGTAATAGTATCCGAAGAAATGTTGTAGGCGCTGTGAAAACCAGGGAAGCGGCGGAATATCGAAAGCTAGTTTGCTACGGTTATTAGAGGGTTATTTATGAAGAGAAAGTGAAGAGCAAACGGAGAACAAAATAGAATCTTTTATACCTTTGAAAGAGCAGCTAACAATGTGAAAAATGGCCATGCACGCACTCACAGAGTCATGAACAAAGCATTGTGCATTTACTTTTGATGCTATGACGCTAATAGTTCAAGCAAATCGTTTGCCTGCTGGACCTGCTTCCGCAATGAACATTGATTCAAGAACCTCTGGGTATGTCTCTCAGATTAATTCAAAACCGGAATGATATCAGGAGATGGACTGAGAGCATCTTGCGGGATTGGCAGATGTTAATACACAAGGTGTAGACTAAGAAATTTGTCATTGTGTGCGTCATGCAAAACACATCAGTGAACAACGATCTGGTTTGTGAACAAAAGCATTGTAAAGAAAGCTTTTTCTTCTATGTATTTCCGTCGCCTAGAAGCCGGAACCACATTTCTATACTCTAAATTCCAGGAGGTTTAAGGTGGCCACCACATCCATTCTGTTCTCTGCATAGCCGAACTGGGAATCTCTACATCGCTACTGTGAGTCTCATGCAAAGCAGTAAATGGTGTGTGAGGTGAATATCCACTTAAACCGTAGTTTCGCCTCGAGACTGGCAATCACTGAGCCTGGAGAACCCCTGGGCAGGGGTTAGCAAGAAAGCAATGAGAGAAGGAGAGTTAGCCCCCTAAGATATTCAGCTGGATCTAAGAGCAGAATGGTGTTCGTCTTAGCGACTGGGTATTCCGGTAGTCGCTAAGTTTGAGGTGCTGCTTCAGACAATAGTAGAATAGAGTTGATAGATGATTTTCAGTTGCTAGTATCATTCAACGTGAAGAACCCCTGCAGTAGAATTCTTTCTGTACTACCTTAAGAGGTAAAAGTGCAGACGCAAGAAATGTGGGACCAAAATATTAGGGCTATCGATGGGCAACCTACCTCTCTGCGTAATTAACAAATTTCCGATGCTTAAATCTCACAAATCGCGACCAACAAGTCTAGGGAACGCCGGGGCATCCTCGACCGCCTGAATAGAGGAATTATTCTTCTCCTTACTATTAGCAACGCCATAGCCGCATTCGCCTGTAGCGACTTAAAGCTACCAATCGGCTCCACAGAGTTCTGCGTATTAGCCACGGCCGACACGCTCGTAGTTACATGGTTGGCAATCTGAACACGGTATCGAACATGCTGATTGATCTTCCTGTCCCAGATATTGCTGCCGTAACATTGGTTTGCCGTTTGTGTCAAGTCGATTCTCAGAACTCGGAGTTGCATTTGGAGGCCTTGTTCCTTAGTTATAATTTCGCGATGGAGTCCAAAGATTCCCTGGGGTTCACAATGTATTCGAGATCCTCATCGTCGGCCTGCCCGGTAGTCTTGGCGGTGTCGAAGGCGAAGTTGCGCAGATCGATTTCGTGGCCGTAGAGTGCTACTGGGTCGGCAATGGATATTGTGTTACTATTCAGGGTAAGTCTATTGTTGGCTCCTCTAATCTAGGATCTTTGTTAGATATGAAAAGAGAGGAGAGAACGTTGAATTACACTCTGTTGCTGATTTGGGTGTACAGGCCGATAGTACGTACACCGCATTCGATCCTATGTTCCTTGGTTACCACGCAAAAATGGACTGATCAGTAGGGATGTACCTACAGGCGAAGCCCCGCAAAAGTTCACTCACAGCTTTCCCTTGCAACCAATCACAAATCAAGCAAGACGTGTTGCATCCCTCGATCCAAGGATTTATGTCTATACGCCGCTCGGTGACATGACCAGAGCCCTCAATTACATGTATGCACCTCCGGCGGTTGCGGACTTCATGACGCTGTCGAGGGCATCCGACAGCCTCTGCAACCGGGAGCTGGAAAAACATTAAAATTGATACCCCGAGAAGTGACATCGAGTATGAGCAAGCTATTGAACAGTACAGAAACAGCGAATGATGAGCAGACGCCACATGTGGTCTGCTCCGGAATCAAATGCATTAAGGAGATTTACGAGATCCATGTCTTCGTCCATAGAGCCAGCTCGCTTGAACCGGATCTGGTCGAGAATCCAGACTATATCGGACACATTACACGGGTTGGCAGGAGTGATGGAGGCGACGTTCAGAAGGGTGTTGCGAATGCAGGAAGGTGTAAAAACCGGCCGTGACCAGAGTTCTGAACGCTGAAGAATTTGGGAATAGGTTGAAAATGGCGGGTGGTATCCAGCAAGTTGTCAGGCACCTTCCCTCTGGCAAGGAAATAATGGAGAATGAATGGGAGGCATTATCCGGCTTCAAAGGGCGGCTGGTTTAGAGCAAAGCAAAGTAGACCTTCAAATTGTGTGGAATAGAAGCAATTGAATTGTGATGCCAAAAAGCAAATGTGTTTCGTCTAGATTGCTGTTTGATGTGGTCGAAAGAACGTCTTCATGATCGCGGTTGACGTGACTCTCGCGAAAGCTTATCTCATCATGAACCGAGTCAGCACTATCACCCGTCAATTCTTCACACCTCACTTTCCATGAGTCTCATAGCTCTTCAACTCCACTAGCATGCTTCATATTAACAAATACTACTAACATGTCTGAAGAAGCCCAACAAAACCTCACAAAATATGCCCACGGCTACCACTCCTCCGTCCTCCGCTCTCACGCCTCACGTACCGCCGCAAACTCCTGTGCCTACCTTCTTCCGCACCTGCAACCTCACATGCAAATTCTCGACATAGGATGTGGCCCAGGCAGCATTACCTGCGATCTCGCCTCCCTCGTCCCCAACAGCAGCATCATAGGAGTTGATCGCAGCGATGAGGTCCTCGACAAGGCTCGAGAACTGGCTTCAGAGCGAGGGATCAAGAACGCTACATTTCTGGTCGGCGATATATACGATTTAGACTTTGAGGATGAACGCTTTGATGTAGTGCATGCGCATCAAGTATTACAGCATATTGGCGATCCAGCGAGGGCGTTGAAGGAGATGAGGCGCGTTGCGAAGGTGGGAGGCCTGGTTGCAAATCGAGAAGCGGATATGAGGACTGCGTTCTGGTACCCCGAGAACACCACGCTACGCGACACATATGACATGTATGCTCGGACAACAGCGACCTTGGGAGCGAGTCCAGAGGCTGGACGCAGCTTGCATGTCTTTGCTAAGCAGGCGGGATTCAAACGCGAGGATATCGCCATGAGTTCGAGCTGTTGGTGCTTTAGCACGCCCGAAGAGTTGGATTTCTGGTGTCATATGTGGGCTGATCGGTTGGAGAAGAGCGAGTTGAGGAAGAATGCTATTGAGGTAGGTCACACCGATGAAGGAGAAATAGATAGGCAGGCTAAGGCGTGGCGAGACTTTGCAAAAGAGGAGAATGGCATGTTGGTATTACCGCATGTTGAAATCTTATGTCGAGTCGTTTGAGCTGTTGCTGGTCTTGGAGCTGCATGTGGTAACCTAACAGCAGCGCTGTTCTATATTCCCAAAGGACCTGTCGAACGTGTATACGATACTCTTATGATTTCTATGTAATACGTTCAAAGTTCTATCTTGAAGATTTTTTTCGCACATAATATCTTCAAACATAATCTGGTCACTGGAATTATCAAGCAGTTGGATTAGGGACATTTTCTTTATCAAGAGACATCCTTACATATAAGCTTAAAGAAATCCCAACTTCGCTACCGACAAACCCCAAAGTAGTATCACCCCTCACCAGCCTCAGAGACCCCGTCGCCGAAAATGCTAGAAACCACTTTGCCCTTCTTCTTGGTCATGGCTTTTGCCTTATTCGACTTCTTCGTACCTCCCACCTCGACCCCCGGACACACTTCCCCTTAGGCTTACCGACTTCCATACGCTCCAGCACTGGAGCAAACCTCAGATTATCATCTATCCGATCCGCCATGACATACCGAATCTTCTCAAAATAAGCCCGAGCTTCCTCCATAACATGGGCTTCATAAGCAGGATTCAGCCGCACCATCTCGCCCCCGTAGATGCACCCTGCATTGTGAAATAGTATTGGTGGGCGGACATAGCAGCTGCAGAGCCTCGCCAGTCCCGGCTCAAATTGTATCGAAGCAATCGAACGGCACGTATCGGAGGCGATGAATTTCCACGCATACAGCATGATGCGTTGGGTTGCTGGCAAGACGAAGGGAGCCGAGGATGTTGACGGGGTGGGTCCCGCCAGTCGCCATAAGACTTGGGCTACTTGCTCTACGTATCTGCTTGAGATGACGACTTTGAAGTTGGGCGAGCGGACATGGCGGAGGCTTGAGAAAAAACTCTGGGCACAATCTAAGTGGGCTTCACGTGTTATGTAAATTATGCGGATGTGTAGGAGGTTTGGAAGCTTCAGGCCGCGACCGATGGAGTAGCCTATTATATTCGGGTCCATGATGAAGATGTTCCGGGAGTAGAAGGCTTCATACCAGAAAGATGCGAAAGCTCGGAGGTTTGGATGATCGAAGGCTTTCACGCAAGGTAGATCCGCTATGATGAATTCCGATAGAGCGAACCATCGATCCCATGGGCTTACTTTTAGGCCGCTGCTGATAGAACGGGTTTTGCACAAGAGGTGGCCCTTTCTTATTTTGACCACTTCTAGCTTTTCGGGGAATAGTAAAGTCCAATAAGCAATCTCAAGCTTCATTTCATTCGGAAGGCGTAGGTAGGGGGCGAGGTATGGCGTCTTCTTTCAATCAGCCTTCGATTTTGTCGTATGAGGTGGAAGGAAGGAACTTACGCTTTCGGTTTGAGCTTGATCCATCGTGTTTACAACATTCAGTGCTCCCTCAGATGCATCGTCTAGTACCCGTCTTTAATTTCATTAGACCCACCCTGGAGTATGAAATCTTACGTATATGTTCAACTTACATTGTACTCTTCGATGTTGTTCTCCTCCATAAAAGTATCAAGATTTTTTTCTCCTAGGTATTGCTCTGGAGGTGGATGCGACTTGGTCATTAGTTCTGCACTTCCAAGCCTGGAGTACAGGGGCAAAGGAGAGAGTAGTAGTCTGTATATGGCGAGGTTGGTCTTGCAAGAAGAAGAAGATTGTATAAGATAGGTCGCAACAGTAGCTGGAGTTGACTCGATCCGGTGATTCGTCGTTGAAACATTGTGAAGTGGCGGCCGTGACGCAGCTCGCTTTCGTCTTGCTGGGTTACTAATGTTACACCACAAGCTCTTGAACTGCTGTCACTGCCGTGTTGATTCGCGTCCGTGATATTCCGCACTCAAGAATCACACTCATGGACAATTCAATCCTATCTCCGAGCAGAGCCATTTGCCCTAAACAAGCACTTATGGGTTAGTAATAAAAGTATTTCTCATACCCAATACCCCTATCGACGCTCGTTAGATGATCCGAGAAGGAAACAGTTGCTTGAATGACAAACTTCAATGGTGCCCAAAGAAATGTCTGGGAGCATAGGAACACTTGAGCTGCAGTCCCAAACCAACAATCGTCTCCCTTCATGGGAATTGAGAGCGTACTTGGCCAGGATGGAAATCTAGACCAGTGGTAATGAGGCAGAGAATCTAGGAAATCCATGTCAAGCAAAGACCGAGAAGGGGACCGTGGTCTGAAACTTACGATGTCGAGGAAAATAACGTGTACCAGCCATCCATCCATTGCCGAATGAAAAGGCAATGGCATAATGTACAAATGGAGCTAAATCAGAATAAAAGGAAAACAGCTTCGTCAAGACGTATGAACAGTTCCCATCGCTTACACGACGAACCCCCAATCTCACCTCCCCGTCAACCTCTCTCATCCCAACCCTCTACCCCTTAACACTCCCTTCAACCTCCCATCCCACATCCACCTCCGAGCACATAAGAATCCCCGTATCCCTCAGTGCCGGTAACCGCCACTTCCTATTCAACTCCTGATACTCTCCATCCGCACACATATCCGCAAAATGCAGTAAACTAGGATACTGCGCCACGACCATCTCATCCCACTCCCCAACCCCACCAGCCACATCCCCTAGGATCTTCACAGCGCCGCCGCGCTTAGAGCCCATCCCGGCTTTGAAGCCTTCGATGTAAGTCGAGTAGCTGGACCTCGCGGACTCAAAGGGATGGAAAGATATGAAATTGAGCATTGATACTGGGCCCTTGGGACAGAGATCCGAGCGTGCGAAAGATAGGAGGGAGGGTGTTAGCGCCACGGACTGCGAACTCGTGGCCATTATTGGTTTGTCGAGATTAAATGTTGGAGGAACTGCGTCGCTCGGATAGAGTAAATCGTGATTAAATTTTGGAAAAGTGGATAGGAAGTCGAGGGATTGATTGATGCGGATTGAAAATGTGGCGTTGATGAGAGTGCTGACGGGAGACGGGAGGGTTGTGTCGGGTTGGAGGATGAGTAGGATGTCCCAGTTGTGATGCAGGAGGTGCGGGGAGTAGGTTGGGGTTATTATCCATTGTATCACGCGGGCTACGAGGGGGGATGTGGTATTGGTGGCTAAGAGGGCGCGGAGGAAATCTCGAATTGTGACTGTGGTGGAAAGTGAGATAAGGGATATTGTTATGGTGGTAGTCATATTAAGTTGATGGGAGAGGAGAGTCAAAGAAAATGTAAAATACATGGAGCAGCAACACTCTTATACTTTTGAGTTCCCCGGATGTGAGCTCCCATATGGCGTTGAGATCGGCGAAGCTGCATGGAGGATTGGTAAGATTGAAGGCGGTCCCATGTAGATGGGCAGATGCGCACTCGCAGCCAACTATATTCCTATCCTCTCAGGTTTCGGCCATACGTATGGCTGACTGAGCTTCTTATGCCTGCAACCGCCCCGCATCCGAGTTACCTGGAGAGGATGGAGCATTAGGCAGTTCGGTTAGTCAGGCCAATCGAGACAACACCAGATGTAAAGCACATGTCATCTACAAAGACATTTCTATTATTGAGTCTCTGGTTCTCTATGCCCTCCAATGCTGAACAAGCCCATGCAGTCGATCAATGACGACAGGCATAACCGCGCCCGCTGAGTCTTCTATCAAGCGATCAAAGTGGTTGGTCGCTTCCCCTTCGCTCATCTCCAACATGAACCTTTCCTGTACCTTCCACACAGCCTTATCCCTCTCAAACTTAATGTCCGGAATATTGGCCTCTCTCATGAGTGCAAATAGATTCAATATCAGGTTCGCCTGCTTCCGCAATATAGAATAAGCGGTAAAAGCATAGCCTTTGAATTGCTTGTAGTTCGGATGCTGGGGTCCGCCCATGCCCTCAATCATCTCGCGACAGAGTTTCATGAGTGGAGCGAAGGGTTTAGGGTCTCGGCCAAGAATGTAACCAAAATCAACGTGGAAGAAGTGACCGGAGGGTGAGATGAGGAGGTTGTCCAGATGACGATCGCCTACACCGAGGATGTAAGTGATCACGCAATAGCCTGCGCATGACCTGATGTAAGTTTCCATTGCTTCTTTGCGGACTCCCAGAGGTGCTCTGTCATCAGGATTGTTAGCACGAAGGTAGGCTAGAAGTGAGCCTTTATGTTTCGAGACGGCTGCAGCGAGGGATGTGCTTAGAATAAATTGCGCGGCCCCAGTAGAAGTAGAAGTCGCCAAGATGCGGTAGGGTGTAAGTTTCAGATCCAAGTTATCGTTACGGAGAAGCCGGTCCATAAGAGTTACTGTCTGAACGACGAGTTGATCTTGTCGTAGATCGTCCCCTGTTTTAAAGAGGATAGGGTATTTGGTGTTGTTGCTTGTTTTAAAATTGAGTAGAAGAGGGAAGAGACTCGACTTCAGAACATTGGCATCATCGGCATAGATGCCTGTGATGATTACGGAAGGATCGAGAGGAAGTGGAAGTGGATCAATCGTGCCAAGTTCGTTTTTTGAGTCTGCCAGAAACTTTTTCAGACGGGAAATCTTCCGCGGTCGATCTTCGCGGGCAAAGCGGACCTCTTTCGATATTTTTGACAGAACGACGTTAAGTTCCGCTTGCCGCTTGATTGTTGCACGCCGAGCGAGACCTTCGGGGGTTTTCTCAAGTTCAACCATGAAATCGAATGAAACTTTCTTAAACAATACCCGGTGTTCGGGACGTTGGTCTGGGCTTTGATCGTCGATTTCAACCATTAGGTACCAATAGAAAAAGTTACCAAGAGTGAAACTGTTCTTGGCTCGATTGATTAAGAAGCGTGCCAAAGATGAATCTCGGGGCGCATCACCGTCCGTTGCCTCAGGAGAGACTGGCTGGAACTTTTCAAACTTCAGTGCCTGAACCAGCTGAAGGAGATATACAAGAAGTTCGTCATCATCGGCTTTCCGCAGTCTGTCTACGGCATAGGCTCTGACCGCTGGATTATCAATCTGCGGGCCAAGTAATTCCAAAGCGTCGTCAACATCGATCTCTGCCCATTTCGGCAATATTTGTATCGCTTGTTGGGCTTCCTTCGCTTCATTCCAAGAGACTGATTTGATGAATTTGGTCAAGGCTCGCTTATCGCGGGTTAAGTGATGCCTGAACTTCCAGACCAGATCCTTCTCATCCGAGTTCAGATCATGAAGCGGACCGTAAGCCATGATGACGTTGAGCTCATCTCGTATTTTAGGATTAGGCTTCATATCTCGATCCACGGCACCGGATCCATGGCTACGGATGAGTCTTCTATGCTTGTTCTCGACCGGATTGTCCTTGAGTCCCACTTCGGGATCGTATATTCGAATCAGCCTGCCGGCATCGGCATCACCATAACCATTTCCGTCGATATTTATTCCTGGTCCAAAAGACACTTCAGGCGGAGGTTTTAGTCGAACCTCAGACCCTGAAGGAAGTTGCATGGTTGATACCGGAGGTGGGGGATATTCAGTATCGGCAAACACAATAGGATGGTCAAAGCGTGGAAACTCAATATCCAAGTAGAACAGCTCTTCGTCTGTCGTGTCAGCGGATACACCATTAGTATCTCCATTCGCCTCTTTCTCTCGCGCACTACTAGTGCGAGATTTAGACGCAGCTTCCGCTTTGAGAGCAGCAGATCTGAGTTTTTCGATCTTGCGGAAGACCATCTGATCCAGCCACGAATTCGGCGGTATCTCGCCCATCTCCTGCTTCTTCAGAAGAGCTTCTAATCTCTCCATCTCAGCACTATGCTTGTCTGTGCCATCTGCGGCTTTTGCATCCTTCCGACCTCTTCTTGTTTGAGGCTTCACCCACGGCGTTGTCGATGACGAAAACCCGTCAGCTGCTGTATTCCGGTGAAGCCTGCATCTTTGTCTTCCTTTTTGTAGAGTGTGATCGTTGTCGAACAGAGGTATAGTCGTACCGCCGAAGGGTATGGCATGGTTTGCCCCCTCCTTCTCCGTCGGAGATAAGTCCCACACGGTTATAGCTAGTTGTGCATTTAGAGGTATATTCGCATAAGTTACGGGCAGGTCCAGCCATTCGTTCCAGATTCGGCCTTTGCTGAAGGTTTTATACGTGGTTTGGACGGGGATGGTGAGGGGTTTGCTATCCGCCCAGATTTGGGCTGTGACATACAGCTCCGAATGTGGACTGCAAGCTGTTAGTAAAGCACAAGCGCGACAGTGGGGTGAAGAGTCTCTTACCCTAAGTTTGAGGCGCGATATCTTAAGTCTGGTCTCTTGAGCAGAACGGAAAAGGGTATTTGCTTCTGATGCCCATCGAGGCGAACTCTGTCCCGCTGTAAGCATCGCTGTGCTGGCAATCTTCAGGTACCTACATACATTCTGACATTCACGGCAAGATCCAAGGAAGCCGAAGTTGCAAATGAGAAGGTCTCCATTTTGACTGAAAATGAACACAAATGTGATATTGGCTACATGGCGGAGGCTGTCTTTGAGCTCAAATCCGACGCGGCTGGGGGCAACCACGTGAATAGTGAATGTCTCAGCCCAATAAGGCTGCAGGTGAAGCTCGGAGCTCCAGTTTGGGTACGCATTTAGCGAGACACGCTATCGAGTATCAGCGGCAAATCACGTGCAGCGAACAATCGCGTCGCCTCGAATCCGTTTCTGCCTCACCACCAACACCACCACCCTTATCATCACCACGCCTCACCACCCCTCTGCACAGCCCCGTTTTCTGCTGGAGTAGACATCTCTGATGGCGCGACTCAATACTGATATAGAACCTAGCCCAACTCCTGGCCGCGAGTCGTCTCTCTACAGAGATCCAACGCCGCTTTCGCAACTTCGCGCGTCCACCAGAGCCTCAACTTATTCCGTCCTAAGTCCTGGACCTTCTTCGAACTCAGACAAGGAAAATGAGCCCGATCCTCGCGACGAAACTCCCCGCCCTGTGAATAAGGGTAAACAGCCAATGGCACCTCCTCGGCTACCTACTCCTAACTCTAGTTCATCAAGCAATGGACACAAAAGGAGGCGTTTGGGACAATATGACGTTCAGGCGTCTGGTCAAAGTAATATTCGAGGTAGCGAGGAGCCAGAAACGGCGCGATACTATGATCCCAATCAAGATGTTGACGAGCGTCGGGAAGTACGCGCTAAGATTAGGAACAATCACAGAGACATGGAAGGTACAGACCTCCTTCCGAGTCCAACCCGAACTTTACTGACTCAGCAAAGATGCTAGAGATGAATTGGTCAAGCCTGATAATCACGGCCTCCTCGACTATGTCCAACTTGGCGACCAGTATATGAAAGGGGTGCGACAAACCGCCGATGCTGTGCTCGATTCACGATTTTTAGTATCCGCTGGGGAGCTGGCACTCAAAAAGACCAACAACAGTGTTCGTGGCGACGCGGCAGTGAGCATCGACTTGGACGAGTTTGTGTCAAAATGCATCACCTTCATGCGGCTGGGTGGAGTAGTCCCCACAGACGACGACGACGCTCCAAGGTCAACACAAGCTCGTGACAATAATCACCGAAGGCGGACAGGCGCAGACGAAGAAGATGAAGAGGAGGATTCTGGTGATGGCTTAGACTGGGCAGCGCTGGGCGCGAAAGCTTGCTTCCCAACAAACAAACGTCCGCCTGTTCCAAGCTTTCTCCTCGGTCCTCTATCCGTCCAGAAAAGAGCTCGCCAGACACAAACTCGTCGGGCAAAATCACAAAAGCAGCCGGTCGGGCCAACAACACGTCCTCAAGAGCTGGAACATGCAGACATCAAGCAGTCGGAAAGCTCCAACCTGACCCATATTGTCAAGGGAATCAAAGCTACTATGGAGAAACACATTGAAAAGAATATGAGCGTTGTCGAAGCTGAACTCGATAAACTATCAGAGGATCCAGATGAAGAGGCGATTGAGGCGGCGTGCAGAAGGAGGCGCATCTCACTTACACCCGATCATGATGCTTGTGTCTCTTTGTTCGACTTCACCATTAATCCAAAATCATTCGGTCAAACGGTAGAGAACCTCTTCTACGTTAGTTTCTTGATCAAAGAGGGTAGGGTCAAGGTTTTGAAGGACATACATGGGTTGCCAATCTTATGTAAGCTGTTCACCTCATGTGTTCCCTCTCGTCCCCTTGCTAATGAAATGTAGTGCCCTCCGCTCCGCGCACCATCCAAGAGCAACGTGAAGAAAACGTCTCAAAACACCAAGCCGTGTTCAGTCTCGATTGGCCAACATGGAAAAGCCTAATTCGAGCCTTCGATATCAAAGAACCTCTCATCCCCCATCGTGTGCCAGAGGAGTCGGCCGTTTCCGCGACGGGTTGGTATAGCTAAATAACATCCATCAAATCCAGTGCCTCCCCGACTTTTGCCCTTTTGCTCTACTGTTTGCTCTCGATACGTTATCACTGGAAAGCTTTCGAAACTCACCTCGCGTGCTGTCGAGGTCCACCTGTTGCACTAGATCTTCCTTCATGCATTTCGAATCACAGCAGTGACCCTTCCACCGCCTACCAAGGCGACCTGTACCTGTTTTTATTAGGGACTGTATGGAGTTGGGGCGAAGCGCTGGTATTCAGCAAATAGGGAGGATATTTGAACTTTTTGCCATTTCGATATCTATCTCTCAGCTCGGGCGCTCGGGGTGTTTACTTTCTCTCCTGCTTAATCTGAATATTTGATACCCTCCAATAGATGGGCTTTTCCCACTAACTTAGATGGAATGAGGAAGGATGTATCAATGCAATGCATTAAAAAAACATTGAAGACCGCGCTTATGTCCTCAAGTACTATTTGCTAACCACAACTATCTACAAACCCACCGTATCTTCAACTAACCCCCTCACCCTACATACTCCAAGTCCCGCCCCCCAAACCCCACTTCGCCCCCTCACAATCCCCAAACCACTTCAGCCCCCCCTCTCCTTCCCCTTCTTCCAACCTCCCCTTCTCCTTGAACACCCTTACCGCCCTCTCCGCCTGCTCAAAAACATCATACGGGAAAAAGAACTCTCTTATCGGCTCACTCCACCCCGGACACTCCGGCCACGGCGGAAAAGGACCCTGGTAAAACTTTCTTATCAAGGCGGTTTGTTGGTCCAGTCCCTCCATCGTCATGCGCGGGTTGCAGGAGGAGAGGATCTGGGATGTGGCGGTACGGGGGAGGCGGAGGCTTTGGTAAAGGTCGAGAGTTGTGGTGAGGTCCTGGGAAGGGGAGAGAGGGAAGTTTTGGGGAGAAAGCAAGACTTCTAGCGCTGCGGCGTCTTCGAGGGCGGAGTTTCCGCCTTGGGCGTGTGTGGGGAGCATGTGGTGGACGGCGTCTCCTATTGCGACGACGCGGCCGCGGGTTATGCGGGGCGATGGGGCGCGCTGGGTTACGGTGTAGACCTTTATTTGGTCGGCTTTCCTGAGGAACCGTCAGTGGTAAGAATTAATGATGCGAAGGGGTGACATACATTGGTAGGGAGCGGATTACAGGGTGGAAACCTTGAAGCTCTTGGAGGACGTCATCATGGGTTGCGGCGGAGTTCCAATCTGTAATGATGGCTTAGCGGCTGATAAGAAGAGGCCATGAGAGGAGTAGAATATACCCGTGCGATCTTTCATATCTTCGCGGGTGTTGTGGAAGACGGCGCAGTTGAGAAGTTTAGAGCTTAAGATTAGATCAGCCTTCGAGTTTGGATAGAGAATGAAAGGAGCGCAGAGGGTGGGGAATAAAGCGTACTTTCGACAAGGATATGTCACGACGAAAACACCAGTTTCAAAGTTTGTCGCTGAAAGAAACCCGGGGTTTTCAGTCAGCCATAGACCCCGTGACGGCGGATCCTCCCGAATTCTCTCTATCGGAACAAGCCAGCGGTACACTGATTTTCCTATCTTGACGGTCTGCGTGTTTTCTCCTGAGATGTCATTTAGAAATTTGCACTGTGAAGAAGAATAAGCCTGCGGTTTGGTCTCTTCGAGTTAAGATATCTCACATGGCAGCCATCTGCTAATACAACAAAGTCTTTCTGTAACGTGCTCCCATCTATCAAAGTCAACTTCCCTTCCTCACAATCCACCTTCACGACTTCCGAGGCTAATCGAATCTTAGCAGGAGGGGCCCAACCATCCATCTCTTTCTCAGCAAGCTCTCTCAGCCCAGAATGAAGATCAACGCGGTGGAAAGCACAGTACCGATCCCCGTATTTCTCTTTCATATTTGGGAAGACGTCGGTATAGACGATGTCAAGCGTAGCACTTTGCGCACTCCTAAATTGGTTATTATCAGTGGCGCCCCATTTATCCAAGTCCAGTCCCCAGCGGGATAGTATCCGGGTTCCGTTTGGAGTCAACATGATTGCAGCGCCGATCTCGTTCTTGAACTGGGAGCGCTCAAATATTTCGACGTTATGGCCAGCACGGCGAAGCGCAATAGCTGCGGCAAGGCCGGCAATGCCTGCGCCTACGATGCCGCATTGGAGGTTTGACGTTGCAGGCATAGTATCGAAAGAGAGAAAGAAAGCGGAAGCTGAAGATTGGACATGGGATACAGTAGAGTTATATACTGTTCAAGCGCAGTGCTATTGGCTCTAGTGCTCACTGTGGTTTAGCGAACATCGTTATTCAACGAATGGTGCGTTGGACGAGAACCGTAGGCTAATATTGAGCGCAATTTGGTCGAAGGATTAGGAAAAGAAATAGATTGAGGATTAGGATTAGGATTCGAATCCTTTGAGACTAGAATTCTTGGGGGGTGTAGGCGATGTGGCGGAGTGGGCGGACAGCGCGGGTAGTCGCCTATCATTCATTCATTACCATTCAAGCCATTCTTTAACAGCCTGCATTGCAAGCTAATACCGAAGATCAGTATGCGAAGCGTTCTGATACTCATTATGAAGCTGACTGACCTTATCCCCATATTTTCAAGGTCACACAGACGCATCCTGCAGCATTTTTCGGGTTGGGAATGGTTTAAGTACGCCAACTATTCCCTTTCCGGGGCCATTTACCGAATTCGCATTATCTAGGCATGTTCTCGGTTACTTGGAAGGCAGGCCAATCCCAACGATCTCCCAAATGAAACTTAGATTTATTCCTGTTCTGAATAGTAGCCCTACTGCTGTGAGCTTGAAATCGGTTCTTCGACAAGTTAGAGGAGAAACTTACGTGTCTTCTATACGAATTGGTGCACAGCTAAACGTCTATCGTCACCTTCTCTTCCCACTTTGACGCTCCTGGACGTGGGCATAGTTCAGCATGCTTACTTCTGAATTAAGCATGCTAGAGAAGCAGAGCAATCCGAACAATGGTGATGGACTAAACTTTGAAAAACAGGTAAGCAGAAGAATGGTGGCGGCGAAGGAAATTGCTGCCTCGAAATCGTAACGATGAAGTCCTTCAAGGCCTGTGCAGCTCCGCCGGAAATAAGCGGAAATGTTTCCCTTGATAGCAGAGTAATTTCTCGTGCTTAAAGACATCATCAGTGTTTCGCTTTTGATTTCCGATGGAGAATTCGACGCGAGTAAGCATATATCTCGTAGCTCAGGGGGTCCTTGTCCGGAGCTTGTTAATGTAAGAGCTTATTGGATTCGCCTTTTCTCTCTCTATTCTCCTTGCTTCATCTCTTGCAAGCCCTTCTTTATCGAGGTCTTTGGCTCTATTGATAGACTTGACCAGCTCATACATTGAACCGTGGATGGCATCAAGGTCTGTTCGCGCGCAAACTTCGAAGAATGGTATGCCTTGTGTCTGGGCGAATCCTTGTGCCTCATCTGTCGGAACCTCTCGTTCATTTAAGAGATCCGTTTTTGTACCTACCATAATACACCCAAATCTTTGCGGGCCGCATGGGAATGGCTTGTTGTCTTTGGTGACATTCATTGCCCGAGCTTGGATAATGTTCATGTATCCTTCATTCTTGATGTGCTCGTAACTTGCTCTGGAGTTAGTGCTGTAGAGGAGAACTACTCCATCTGCGTCTTGAAGCCAACGTGCGAACATAGCTTTGGAGAATGAGGTATCTTCCTGTCTTAAAAGCGTGGCATTTATGTCGAGAAGCTCCAGCATATAGTCCTCGGCGTCAAGTGTGATCTGCTTGCGCGCGGATGGCTCCTGAAAGGGATCGTACAGTTGAGCGTAGTGATTGAAGACGAACTAGAATTGAAACGTGAATTGCAGCAACAGGCTATAAAACATGAAGCTTGGGCCCTACCATGTCGACGAAGCATGTTTTCCCCACGCCAGATTCTCCGAAGACAATCACAGAATACGATGTCGTTGTTGAAGCCATCATCAGCAGGCTAGTCAATCTCGTTTCATGGGCGTTGAATCTTGCTTTGGGGTGTTGTCAATAAAGTGTGAATAGATTGGTGAGACTGCTGCAGGCACCAGCGTGCCAAGACCCGTGCTTCCTCGTCCACTTCATCAAAGCGCAATCTATCAGCGGAAGGATCAATTGGCTTCAACGTCACCCTCAATAACGTCCCGACATTGCCGACTCCTCCTGCTCTCCCCATCGCAGCAATATAAAGAATGGAAGCCCTTAACGCGAGAATATCCTCAATACCAAGACACCATCCCACGCCAAGTGTCTTGTCATTCTCGCATCATTGGCTGCCTTTTCCGACCGCGTCATCCACGTCCCTGATCGCGGCCACTACTCTCGATGGAGGAGAAACAGCTTTCGCCTCAGAACGATGAGGCCTCCTATCCGCATTCATCTCAACGTCCTTTCCCTAATTCACCGCCTCCGAGCAGTCACCAATTGTCGAGCCTTGATGCCGAGCGAAACTCAAACGACGTCGGCACCTCAAATCACCCGACCCTTACTCTTAATACCACCACCACCCTCATATCATCCCCAGTGACCCGTTTCCGCTACACGACATCAACTTCCGGAACCCCAATCTCCCCATCTCCCCTCCTCTCACACCAAACGAAACCCTCCCGTCCCAGTTCCTCCTCAAGCACCGCTTCCTCCGCGACTCTAATCGGGGTCCCCTCACGCCATCCCTCTCCCGACCCACAGTCCAAGACCAAGATCAAGTTCATGGCAAATCGAACCCCGTACGCACATCCTCAAGAGCGACCGCTAATAGACTACGTCACAAACGACTGGAAACGATTCCAAGACGTCGACGCCTCGGACGAAGACGAAGCTTTCTACGCCAAGGAAGAAGATGAACATTGGGTCCATCCCAAGTGGAAACACCTAGTCGCACAATCGCAGAACCGCGTTCCCAGACGCCTCCAGCGCTACGCCCTGATCTATCTTGTCTTGCTGCTTGTGACGTGGATTGCGTGGCGCACGTATTTTGGGCCGAACTGGACTCAGTATAGAATGGACCAACGGAAAATGGATTTTGTTCCCAAAGCGCCTTTTGGGAGTAATATGAGGCCGGAGTTCTCGGACATGGTGCAGGTGAAACAGATGGATA
The DNA here is from genome assembly GCA_000467715.1 of Hysterium pulicare CBS 123377. Lineage (NCBI taxonomy): Eukaryota > Fungi > Ascomycota > Dothideomycetes > Hysteriales > Hysteriaceae > Hysterium > Hysterium pulicare. The sequence continues at coordinate 121,728 of AJFK01000324.1, read as the reverse complement.
GCCGGTTATTACCGATTGGGGAGGCTTCGAAGACGAAGAGGTTGATTGTGGTGGGGGATGTGCACGGATGTAGAGAGGAGTTGGAGGATTTGTTGAAGAAGGTGGATTTTAACGAGAATCACGATCATTTGATTCTGACGGGAGATATCATCAATAAAGGTAAATTCAACCCTCTCCCCCCCTCCAAATCCGGATACGCCAAAAAGCCGCCTTCCTTGAATCTATCTAACTAAAACCCCCAGGTCCCGACTCCTCCGGCGTAGTATCCCTAGCCCAATCCCTCTCCGCCTCCTGCGTCCGCGGCAACCACGAAGACCGCACCCTCCTCTCCCTATCCGATATGCTCGCCCACCACGTCCAACTCCCCGGCCCGGACGAATCCACCGACCGCACCGAAGACACCCTCGACGAAGAATCCTTCTCGCACGGCGATTACAAGTTCCGCCGTCTCGCCAAGCAATTCTCCGAAGATCAAGTCCGCTACCTGCAATCCTGTCCCGTGATTCTGCGCGTGGGCGACATCGCCGGCATGGGCGAAGTCATAGTTGTGCACGCGGGTCTAGTTCCCGGCGTCTCGTTGGAGAAACAGGATCCGTATCAGTGCATGAATATGCGGTCGATTGATTTGGAGACGAGATTACCCTCTGAAGACCGCGATGGGTTTCCCTGGGAGAAATTTTGGAATCATCAGCAGGAGAAATTACCGGCGAAAGAACGGAAGACGGTGATTTATGGACATCACGCTAAACGCGGTATGAATATCCTTAAGTATAGCAAGGGGCTTGATTCGGGGTGCGTCAATGGTGGGAAGCTGACTGCTTTTGTTATTGAGGCTGGGAAGAAGGGGAAGGATGCGAAAACTAGTGTTGTCAGTGTGAAGTGCAAGACAAAGGGATATAAGTAAAAAAGGCGTTGGAATGCTTAAGGCGTCTTTTGATCTTCGGTATTCATTGATATACGGGGGTTGGGGTGTTTGGGTGTTTTCGGTAGTGCATGCATTGATTATTGATATTTATATCCCGTGGCATCCGGGATGGATGGGGATCGCATTATTACCGTTTACGTTTTCTGGAAACATGAAATCATTTTAGAATAGAAGATCGAAATTCGGTCGAAAGCCTATATCACTATAATATGTATGATCATTTTTCACTTCCCGAGTTGGTGTCACAACTTCGTGATCCAGGACATCGCAGGCCAAAGAGTATAGTGTTAGCCAGCAGCTCCACGGTGCCCTGAAGCGGCATTGGAGCGGTGATTCTTATATCGAGCGACCCGTGAGGAGATCGTTTGCTTGCATACAAGTAGCTTAAGTACCGTCGAGGTGAGAAAAATGTTTGTGAGACATCGCTTGTATGTACAGTCCTTGGACCCTTCGGGCTGATAGAATCAGCTGATAATAGCCAATGGAAATGGGGAATTTAGTCGATGGGAAGTACCACAGAGAAGCTTAGCCATCGATAGAAAGGATAAGTATCCAGTCTCTAGGATGACAAGTTCGTATCTTCGGGCTTGGGACAGGGAGCTGTGTTCCCATCGTGCCTTGGATCTTCCATTTAGATATCCAAAAAGCTGGGAGGATTCGTCGGAAAACCCGAATGTGAGATGAAAGGTGATTCTGTCCGAGTGGGATCAGGAAAGGCTGATAGTCCATTGCCAATCCCGCAAAACCTCTTCCCAGTCCCTTCGTTCGCCTCCATTTAAAGCAGGTCTCCAAACCTCTTGTAGAACCTTTTGCACATTTGCAACATTCTCAAAGTTGTTCCTCTTTTGGATCGCTTCCAATCGTTCCAAGCAAGTGGAGATTTCGGATTCGGTTTCCAACTCGGCTCCTACTAGAAATAGAGGATACACCATGCTCGCTTCAGCAGGGCTGCCTTTCGGTATGCGAGCGATATAACTCATAGCTCGGGACGCGCAAGAGGAAACAAGCATTTTGCAAGTCTCCTTACGTCGGTATAGTAAGATAAGTGCGGCGAGTCGATAACACTCCGCTAGAGCGATTAAGTCCAGAGCGACGGGTACGTCAATATTTGTAGTTGTAAGTGGGCTTTCGTATTTCCATTCTGAGATTTCGCGCTCCAGGGCACGAAATGCAGCGTCGAAGGTGAGTGGAAATGCGGTTGATGTTCCTGTCACGTACTGAATGCGTCTTATCAGCGAAAACAGGCTATATGATACCCCCATCAAAGGATCAATTGTCATTTCCTTGGTCGTAGGCAATTGAGAGAGGAACTCTTGTGTTCTCGAAGGCAGCGGTGAGCTGTCTTTGGCAACTCCAACCATGAGAGAAGCCATAACGTCGTGATAAGTGAAATGTCTTTGAAGGCAGTCTAGTTCCCAGGCATCCAATGACAATTCCTGCTCACTCCGAGCTTTATCGAGCATCTTCTGAACACAACGTAATTGGCGGATCCATTTTGTAGATCGAGTTCCATTGAGTGATTCAAGGGCTACCAGTAGCATAGTGACCGCCACGACCTGGTAAATGTCTCTGCATGGCTCGCCAGTGATATCAATTCGATCTCGGAGAAACAAATGGCATCGGTTTTGATGTTTTGTGGATAGGTTCTGGAGGTATTGAGCTCTATCGGGGTCAGTAGTACGTTTTGCCAACTGAGCTGAAGCACAGGCGACGATAACGTCCAAGACTCCTTCAGAATCAAATGCCATTGGAATGTAGAGCGAGGTAAAGAAGCTCGAGGGAGTGTTTGCGACAGATACACTGGGCACAAATGCTTCAATGTAGTATCGTAACAAGCGTCTCCTTTCTGCCATCCCATCACTCCCGAGGAGTGGCTCCCATGGATCAAGTGGAGATCTCAAGGGACTTAAGGTATCTCGAGGCAGCTGTGGTGCTTTACTGACAACTTGACGCTGTTTCTGCCATTCGCATTGAACATTGACGCGAGCGCAGTTCTGACACTCTGGATGCTGGCCGTCACATCTCTTTCGGCGGGCTCGACAAGTCAAGCAACCTTTCCTTGATCGAGGAGCAAATTTCCTCTGTCTACGACGAGACTCACTCATCTCAAGTAGTGACCCACTGAGAAGTATTAGAAAGCGTGAGATGAGTGCCAAGAGAGATGAACATTCACCCCAAAGTGCTGCGTTTGGCGGGTTGACAATTGTGCACGGGCCGCCTGAATAACTATCTCCGAATTCTTCACTCTGTATTTCGCAATCGATTCGTGTTCTGCTTCGAAATAATTCTATCATTTACCAAGTCTTCCGATAGCGCATTCATGGGTCAATCAGGGCGTTGGGCGTGAGGACGACTTGACGAGGACATGCAGGGCGTAAAGAATTCGACGCCTTCACGCCCTACATTCAGCCGCTAAGCCTTTCCAGGACTAAAAACTCAGCGCTCGGGCCACTTATGACACCCTCGCTGACAAACTCTCTGCCCAGTCATCAACACCATGAATCTCTCTCGTCGTTTTAGCCTGCTATTTTGATCATTGGGTCCACTTTGAGCTGGCAGCAGGGCGTAACTCGGCTATTGATCACGCAAGCTTGGCTTACAAACTTCTTTCAACCACCGCGATATCAGCAATATGACTCCTAACATGGCTTTGCGAAGGGTTTCCTCACGAAGTATAAGTAGCCTTCGCGTGCCCATTGAAACAACTCATCACACAGCAATCAATCAATCCAATCCAAAGTCTCATACAGAAGCCTCAATCGCAAAGCGAACAACAATCCAAGTTCCATCCCATCCTCATTTAGAAGTTCACGATATCATCTTAACATCTTCATAATCGACTCTGAACTCAAATTCAACCGACCAATCAAGCTCTCAAATTAACTTCATCTTCTCAACCAACAAATCAAAAACCAAAACCACAGAAATGTCTTCCGCAACCATGGCTTACTTTCTCGCCGCCGACCAGAAGCGCGCTTCAGCTACCTCATCCTTCTCAGATACTCCTCGGTCATCTATGGAGACTTCAAGCACCACAAGTCTTCTCGGCAAGAAATCTTCATCTCAGAACCCGGCAAAGCGGGCATTTAAAGCCATTTCTCGACACGCGAAGGAGCACCATGAAAGTGTCAATGCCGCTTTCAATGTCTACTATGGCGCTGGTGTCCAAAACCGTGTTCCAACTACCGCATCCCTCGCAGGGACTCCTCGATCATCTGTAGAGGCTTCGAGCACCGTCAGTCTTCCCAACGAGAAGCCTCCGTCTCCAAGTCCGGCAGAGCGGGCATATAAAGCTATTGTTCGTCACGCGAAGGAGCATCATAAAAGCGTCAATGCTGCTTTCAATTTGTACTATGGTGTTGGTGTGCAACCGCGACAGTGAAGATAACTTCAGGGGCTAGTTAGGCATATTTCTGGTCTTTAGTCGGTTTGTATTTACGGAGTTCTGAGGGGCATCGATACCATAGAAGAGGGTGTTTAGAAATGAGCAACTGTTGATAGACCATTTTGTTTCATTTGAGTCCTACACATAATTGCAATATACTTCATAACTACATACTTTTGAAGAACCTGTGTACGTAAACATGACTATTTGGCTATAATCAAGAGCCGATCAGCTACAGACTGCTACATCTACTACTGCTTCCCATGATCCGTCTTCGTAGCAATCCCCTTCCACCCGTCCAAAAGCACCTCCGTACTCCTCAACTTCTCCCTAATAAACCCATCCGCATCACTCCCAAGCACCAATCTCAACGGAATCTCTCTCCCCTCCGCCTCTCCACTCTTCGTCAAAACATCCACAATAACTCTCGCCCCCTTCTCCACATCCCCATTCTGTTTATTATCCGTCTCATCCAGCGCGTTCCTCGCCTGTCCCACAATCGTCTCATCATACTCCTTCATCTGCACTTACGAGCTCATCCTAGCTCCCGGGTTCAAGAACCCGGTCCTGAAATACCCGGGCTCGATAACGAAGGCTTTGATGCTGAAAGGCGCTAGCTCCGGCGTCATGGACTCGCTGATTCCGGATATGGCCCATTTAGTAGCGGATTAGAGCGCGTAGGCGGGTCCGCCGCTCCAGCTGGCGATACTACCAAAGCTTGCGATGACCTTTTCGCCTGACGTGGCGCGTAGGTGGGGGAGGAAAGCACGGGTGACGTTAAGAGTATCGAAGACATTTGCGTTAAACGTATCGAGTGTTTCTTTGGGACTATATTGAACAGCAGCATATCCTCCTTCTCGACTTTTTATTTCATCTTGAAGCATACCTCGTCTCCTCAACCGCCCCTTCCAAAATATATCCCGCAGCATTGACGAGATGGGTTACATGGCCATACTTCGAGACCGCCTCCGCTGCTATCTTCTTCAAGTCCTCGAGATCCGCCGTCACGTCCAGCATCATGACTTCTGCGCCTGCGGCTTTGACGTCGGTGAGTTTGGAGGCATTGCGGGCGGTTGCGATGACTTTGTGGCCTCTTTTCAGAGCTTCGAGTGCGATGGCTTGGCCGAAACCGCTTGTGGTACCTGTTATTACTCAGACTGGAGTAGACATTTTGAATGGGAATTGAGTTAGAATGAGGCTGAAGATGATTAGGAATTAGAGATGAAGTTTTTTGTGGAATAAATCAGATATTGACTCTTTGAGAGATGCTGATATAAGACTGTCTGTTTGTTGACTTGGATAGTCTGCTCCATTATGGCATTGCTCAAGCTTTTATATAGAGAACATCATCACCCTTCTTTCGAGTCTTGGCCCGAATGTCATCGGGATGCAATCGACGGAGTTATCATAATAACATCCGCTTTCAGGATTTCGGCCGGAGACAGTTACGAATTGTGTCGCAAAAGCTTTCTAGGTAATGGAGTTAAGATTGAAGAGATGAAGTGTTCGGGGCTTTTGGAGGGCTCCGAAAATCTCGGGAAGTCTTGAGAGGAATATGAAGCCATTCCGAATGCTTATGGAGTTAGGATGAAGACCTTCTTGCTGGGTCTTGGTAGGCTGTGGAATTCCACGTCCTTTGAGGCATTTCAATCTGTTGTTGATGAAGGATTGTCAGGTTTCTATGATGCGCTGGCTTTGTTCTATTTCAGAGTTAATTCTTGATGGTCGTTACCAAAGAGCCCCACCCAACGATGACCGAACGAGAAATCAAAGAAACACCATTATATCATACAATGAAAGCAACCGTCAAGCACCTGTCAGTCCATTTTAGTAGTGAATAGAGTCTGCCTGGTGTTTATGTCGTTCAGGAGTTTAGCCTGATGAAAGATTGAAAATCCAGAGCAACTTTATTTATCTTTAGCACCAGAGAATAACCTTTCGTAACGATCCAAAAACAGTCGTCCACGACCCGCCTAATCCAAGCCAGCCAGACGGTCTATCGAGTACAGTATGCCCAAACCGCCAAGTTTTGATGACTCACCCAGCGCCCAGAAGCTCGTTGTCGCAGTCGTTGACGAGCTCTGACCCTATCCCTAGCCTGCCTCAATATCTGCTGGTTCGTCAAGGCTACCGTTCGTTCAACTCGATGGCTCGGAGAGGGCTCGTCTTGATCAGAATCGCTTTCCACCTGCTCTGTGCCCTCTTCGGTGGGCAACCGCTGTCTATTTGCCACTATCCTGTCCCCATTCTGGGTCAGCTGACGCAGCTGTCTTATCTCGTCGCTGCCCCTTGCCCTTGCCAACTCTGTTCCTAGATTGGCAACCTCCCGTCTGAGTTGTGGAACTTCTCGTGTCAATTCCGCTGCTTCAACTTCTTCCAGAGCTCGGAGCCGCAATGCAATATCGCTTCCAGCTGTGAACGTAAAACGGAAGGGGTTTAAGCTCTGAGACTGACTTGCATCCCTTGCCTCTTGAAAAAGTGCTTCGTCTTCGTCTTCGGATTCAAAAGCATCCGAAGAGGAATCGTCGGGTCGGTCTATCAGTTGGTGACGGCACATTGGACATCTGTGCCAGTTCCCCACGCGCCCTTCGATCCAAGAGGTAATACAGGCTTTGTGAAATGCGTGGTTGCACTCGAGGGTGTGGACCACTTCTGGAACGTGCTTCTTATTGTGGTCATTGCCGGCGGTAGGTTTGACGTATTGCCACTCTTCTAGGCAGATTGGACATTGTCCGTCCGCGGGCCTCTGGATGGGGATTAGGTTGTTGTCGATGTATTCCTTCTGGGTGGGAAGAGCGCTTTCGGTCATGGTCCTTGAATTCTGAGGTTTATTGGGTATATTGATGGGAGGTAGCCAGTATACAGTTGACAATTGGAAGTTGATTGAACTGTAGGAGATACTTGATAACAATCCCTGTTTTGCTCTGAAGATGGTGGAGTTTGGTTGGAGTAGTTGTTATAAAAGTGAGTACAGGTTCAGTGGAGCGAAGATGCCGGTTTGTATCGAAGATTGGGCTCAAATAGTGAAATGAAAACCCAGCGTGTGGAATCTGCGCATGTGATCCACCCACCCTCGCGTAAGTGAAGTTCAATTATTTCGTATGGAAAAGGACGCAGTCGCGGTGTCGAATCTATAGCCCAGCTTCAAGATAACCTCGAATGTTATAGCTAGAATGACTTTGATTGCCCTTCTGGTTGAGGATGCTTACCTCACCTTCGCGATATTCTCTTGTGTCTCACAAGACTATAGCAAGGTGCTCGCCGCGGACGGGATATGAACGAGCTCGTGTTGGGGGGGGAATCCAGTTCGCGTCCGTGAGAGAACTCTACTGGTTCCACCGTGGAATTTGCTTGACATGGGATGCACTGCCCTAGGGTTGATCTAAATGCCACTCTACCCGCATTGCGGCCTGCCGCCTTCGAATTCGTAGACCCTCAGCATTTGGCCGACTCCTCTGCTGTGGGATAGGTTGGATCAACAAGATATTGAGATTTGCTTTTCTGCGTCTGCCCTCTGGGTCCTTGTCCTCGAGAAGAAGCTTGGTTTTGATAGTAACAATCGATTCACCAACACCCCGATGTGATCAACATTCCGAAAAAGGATCAATTAGTGATGGACCAAAGCCCCGTAACGATGATTGCTAGTGAATGAACTTTTTCACTAGTTGGGGTATGGCGAGGACCGCATGTCCTGGTAAGGCGTGTAAATACTCTGGAGAACCTTTACTTACACTGGCATTCTCTCCTGAATCCAAACCACCAACTCGCCAAAACACAACCCGAGTCTTGACTTGCTCATATCAGACGACCCCGGTTGCTTGAATAAAGACCCCCAAATCGATCAGGATGCGTGGTGTGTGAGACTGGATATTGGGCCGAAAGGGTTCCTGCGAGCTAGTGCTTGTACCGCAGTCCATCGGTTTCTTGGCTTTACCCTGCGAGATCTGGGACCAGATATATGATATCTTCAACGAGTTAGACGGGACTAGAAATGGTGCAGCATGTGAATGGTCATCCATTAGATGTGCCGATACAAAAACTGTTCTCGGCAAGCTTCACCGGAAGAAGCATGCGCGCGGCGATCGGTTCTATCGTACGGGGCAGCCCGTACGCCCACCTCTTGTCTTCTCCGCCAAAATTGGACACTACTATGCGCATACGGGATTCAAGAAATTGATTGAGCTCTGTCGTAGGCCATGTAAGCCAGCCGAGGAGTTTTTGCATGTGAGTAAACAAGTTCAAGATGAGTACCTGGAGCGATTGGACCGAAACACGTGTGCCACGTTTCAGGTGCAATTGTGGAGAGACATGGAAGGCTTTGAAAACCTAAAGGCTATCGCCCAGGACTGGACTCGAATACTGGCACTTAAGCTGCAACATGTTCGTAGGTGCAACTTGAAAATTGCACTCAGGGTTCCATGGCTTCAAAACTTCCATTAAGGGTACCAGGTTCGGAGCATCCTGAAAGCAATCTGTGGTGTAATTCCATTCATCCAGATACTGGACATAGATGACCACTTAACTCACACGGCTACTCAGGATGATCTGGAAGGTCGTCATGGTGATCCAATGGATATTTAGGACAAATATTGGAATTTAAACCAATTCCTCTTTTCGAAATACCTTCTCTGCGGCATGGAAATGCATTTGCGGGCATTCAGAGCATCGATCCGCATACGCGACGGGCTGTTGGCGTACCAGAGAACCGAGATGACGGTAACAGTCGGAGGCGAAGAGGTAGTACAGACTCATGACTATGAAGAGGTGCCTCCTACTCTTTCTTACGACACAGTGGGTGAGTCTATCTGGCAAGGTTGCAGGGGGCATCGAAGTTAGGGCCGAACATGCAAAATATACCTCGGGGGTCGTGGTAAGTCTGGGTAAGCTCAGAGGCTAGGAAGTTTGAGCGCCTGCATATAAAAGTCAGTTCAGGAATCAGAATATTGTTGAGTGAAAGGAGAACCGTACTAAATTCTAATTCGAGTTTCTATTGCCAATCGTTGTGTATCCATTGCTTCTCGTCCCTGTTGATTTCAACATTTTCTGGTATTCAATGACCGATCACACGGGTTTCAGAATTCGTCATTTCGTAGGATTGGTCTACATGTACCATTTTCTCTACCACCAGTTTACAGAGCTGTTGTAGACTCTGTACAAGGCACTAAAGCAAGTTGCCGTCCTCAAGCCTATTCGGAAAGCAGCATATGGAATAGGATCTATCCATACTTGTACAAGCATGAAGGTCCATAGTACAACTAATAAAGACACCCACGGTAGATCGCCTGGTCTATCGAAACAATTATTGCTCGTGGGCATTGTTTGATAAACATTTATAAACCAAAGAGATTTGCCGCCTTTGGGACCTTCTCGTGGGTTCATGGCGTACTAGGCACGTACCTTGGGAACGTGGAAAACATCCCCTTATCGGTCCTATGGAGCGTTTCTCCAGGCGGTCCAGCAAGGAACCAGATGCCGAATGCGAGACCTTATGAAGTCTAGTTTGGCCAACCATAACAGCTTAGCCATCTGTACTCCTACTCCTCGAGCGCCCATCCTCTGACCGCTCTCGATCTTCACTTCTAGTTCTTGACCGACGCCTACTTGACCCATTTCGTATCGCCGTGACTTCAATTTCACCATCATCTTCAGAGCTTCTGACATTCACAATCTCGGCCTCACTATCAATGTCATTGTACTCCCCACCCATCTGCACATCCTCATTATCCATCTCCTCGATCTCCTCTCCCAAGGGACTGATCCTCGGGTCCAACATATCCAGATCCTCCAAATTAGCTCTTGTCGGCAGCTTCCATAGAGCCGTGGCACAGATACGATCCTTGGTCAACAGATCGTCGAAGAACTGATCCATATACGTGAGCGCAAATCCATCCCTTGTCCGTCTCTTCAACTTTCTGAAATCGGAAAGGAGGGGTTCGAGAGTCTGGTAGATTTCAACTGGTTCCCATGCAAGTCGGATATAGAATGCAGCGAGCGCTCGAAGATATTTAAACTCGCCTCTCTTGCCCTCAGCGTTGGGATCTTGGACTCCGCCGCCGTCCGGGAAATCGTCATCATCATTATATTCCTCCTCCGCTGAGAAATTCAAGTACTCCAATATGACTTCCTTCTCGGGTACCAGTTGTAAAAGCTTGAATGCTAGGCAGAGGAAGGGTGTAGGTTTTCCCACACCTCCATATGTCCCACCCACGTATGTGAGTTCGGCCGCTCGGTCGCAAAGTGTAGCTGCGTTTAGACCGAAACATTGCTCCTTCCAGTAGTAGGAGTCCGTGATACGGTCTCGGACCGCTTTCTCGAAGAGAAGGGCGGGATTTTGGCCGCGGATTAGAGCGCCGCTGTAGCCTCTGTCGTCGAGGAGGGCTTTTGCGTCAGCTTTATGGGATGCCATATCGCACTCGGGAGGGTTCGGGAAGTTCCTGGTTATATGTGACGCGTAAAGAGTCGCAGTTGCGAGCGTGAGGCGGTGAGGAAATACTATGATGCGAAGGTCGTGATTGAAATATGAATCGTTTATTTGCGCTAGCGTTCCTTATCGATAGTCACCCACTCAACCAGTCACGTGCTGGTTCAGCCTTACAAGTTTACCAAAATCCATCATGGCACCGCGTCAAGTTTAATTTCACTTCTGCACGAGCTCACCCTTACATTCTGCATGCACACTGTGTTCAGTTGACGATTGTTACGTTTTATGAGGAAACGATCTGTATAAAATGCTTCTCACTTCCAGTCAGGTCTCAATGGCCATATCCTCCGGCGTTGGTATGAGAACACCTTCGTTTTGCTAGCAAACAGCTTGGAATACCCTAGGAACTGACTGTACCTTAAAGTTTTCACGTTTACGATTGTTCTCTTTCTATCGGGATATTTCATTCAACAGAGAACTGTACATAGCCTCCAAGCGGCAATAAAACCTCGATTACCCAAACCTCTACCAGCTCCGAAACCTCTTCTACCACCAACTCTCGATGTGAAATGGGCAAGACCGATGGGAGGCAGGCCTGCACCGGATGATCATTTGCATCAGTTCGTGGTGGAGCAGTCCCTTGACTGGAACAAGTTGGGATACGTCCAGTTCGTTCGAGAGCCTGTTGAACTATGCAGCGCGATCATGCTACTTGGAGATTTGCATAGACTACGCAGTCCTGCTAAGAAGATCTTGCTGTTTCCACGTGCCTGGCTGAAGGACGCGGATGAAGACGTCTGGGATCCCGAACTTGCGACAAATAAAAGATTACTCAGGACTGCAGCTAGGCGGTATGGCGTGGTTCTTATGCCAATAGAACCCATAGTCGATGGGGCGGATTGTAAGTGAGAGATTCTTTCTCCAGAGGGCCTTCTGCTAATTGATGGATGCTCACCTTGAAGCTTCACTGCCGTCCTCGTATTCTCTGGCGACTTTGTTTTCACTTATCGACTACGAGCGCATAATTTACCTGCAGGCCCCTGGTATCATGCTCGATGCATCCGCGCTTGATTCGCTACTTGCTTTTTCCAACTCGGACGCGATAGCTGCATTCCCAGCCACTGCGGAAAGGAAGGACCTCACAACATCATTGTTGCTCATACATCCATCTGTAGCAAATTATCGTCGGTTGAAGGAGCTGCGAACATCTCAGCCAATGACTGATCTGACTTTATTCCGCAAATCGTTTGCTGTGCAGGATTCGCTCATCTCGACGTGGTCGTTATCGATGGGTAATCTCTTTTATGAATCGTCATCTTTGCGGAATTCGATTGATGGTTTCAATGCGACGATTTTCGAAGAAGCAACAGCCTATGTACGACTGTCGGACCCCGAGCTGCCTGGTCCAGAATATGATGTCCCGTTCTACGATAGAGTAAAGATCAGACCCCGGAACGAAGAGGCCAAGCTGGTATGGGAAAAGCTTTATGAGAAGTTCCGGCAGCGTCGGATGGAGATCTGCGGGCTGGATTTGGAGGTATGGACCAGGCCTGTGTTACAAGCTGAGACAACGACGGATCAAGACGAAGGAGCTGAAGAGCTGTAAGATGCAGACAAATGAAGCAAATAATGGGCGGTAAGAAGGGTAGAAAAGCTATCCAGGCAACTAAATGAAGGCGCAGTGTTGGGAGGGGCTGGATTGGACGAGCTGCACGTTATAGGCGTTCAGGAAGGCCATTATGGCCTGGGATGTTGGGTTTCCGGGACGGCATGGATGACGCAAGATCATTGGATCTCAGTCAAGTAACGACGGGATGAATGCGAGCTCTGTATATGTGGTAGACACTGCCTCCGAGACCTCGTACAATATGAGAATTACTGCTTGGAAGCTCAACCAAGTTCCCTCTGCGTCACTCTGACTGAGTCGAGCGTCAATGGTGAATAATGCTGCAGAAAGCGGCGTTCTTGGACGGGTGCCGATAGATGGACGCTCTGACCCTTGTTTCGATCGTCCCCGCTATCACCTCTCAGCAAAGCCTCAACTCTGAGCCCATCCTCCTTCTCCACCTCAACGTCCACACCCAGCAGTCTACCTCCCTACGCCCTGCAGGCGACCACTCGCATTATTCTCAATTCCTATCGCTATATATCGCAATAAGCCCTTGGTCGCATCGGCGCATTCCATTGTTAACATTGGCCAAGCTTCCTCAAAGCTGCGGCACCCAGGTCAAGCCAGGGCTGGGTACATTCCTCCACGGCCGCTTCTATGCCGTCGCTCGGCTTCTTGAAGAAAAAGAGGACGAAGGACTCGTCGGGCTCCCGAGACCTAGATTCACCAACGTCTCCCGTGAAAGACACATCCAGTCCCGTCACTCCCTCAAAGACCACCTTCGGATCCTTCTCCGGTAGCAAGGCCTCCACTGCGCAAGAATCAACCAACGCATCTCAATCAACTCAAGCTTCTACAGCTCCATCCAAGGCGGCCGACCCCATGAACCCCTCCGCATATTCTCAACCCTATGCGACTCCTCAATCTACTCCTGAGCCTTATCAACAGTCATCTCACAATGTTCCCAGCATCCAGAACCTCATACATCCGTCAAATACCAACCAGCCATACCAAAACAATCAACACAGGCAACAGGAATCAAAAACTGCCAATGGTGGGCTGTTGACTCCAAACCCACAACAACCACAAGCTGCTGGGCGGGTCACAAAAGGAAAATATACTCTTCAAGACTTCGCGATTCAAAGGACCTTGGGCACTGGCAGCTTCGGGAGAGTTCATCTTGTTCAATCAAAGCATAATCAACGATTCTACGCTGTGAAGGTACTGAAAAAAGCCCAGGTCGTCAAGATGAAGCAGGTTGAGCATACCAATGATGAACGTCGCATGCTACAACAAGTCAAACACCCGTTTCTCATCACATTGTGGGGTACATTCCAAGATTCAAAGAATTTGTACATGGTCATGGACTTTGTGGAAGGTGGTGAGCTGTTTAGTCTACTCCGAAAATCTCAGGTCAGTGAGAAGTACCGCGATCAAGTGAGCCATTTTGCTGACATATACGACAGCGCTTTCCTAATCCTGTCGCTAAATTCTATGCCGCCGAAGTCACCCTAGCTCTTGACTACCTCCATTCCATGAACATTATATATCGCGACTTGAAGCCCGAAAACTTATTACTGGACCGTCATGGTCATCTCAAGATTACCGATTTTGGATTTGCCAAAGAGGTCCCTGATATTACTTGGACATTGTGTGGAACACCAGACTACTTAGCACCCGAAGTTGTTGCTTCTAAGGGATATAATAAATCTGTCGATTGGTAAGTAGTCGGTCAAGAGCTCTTTCAAACTTTGCTCATTCTCGTTTAGGTGGTCTCTTGGCATACTCGTTTTCGAAATGTTGTGTGGATTCACCCCCTTCTGGGATGGCGGATCGCCAATGAAGATCTATGAAAATATCCTCAAGGGTCGGGTAAAGTACCCTCCATATATCCATCCCGATGCCCAAGATTTGCTTCAGAAACTCATCACCCCTGATTTGACCAAACGACTTGGTAACCTCCACGGGGGCAGCAAGGATGTTATGACGCACCCTTGGTTTGCCGAGGTTACCTGGGAAAGGCTCCAGAAGAAGGATATTGATGCGCCCTACGTCCCTCCAGTCAGGGCTGGCGTCGGCGATGCAAGTCAATTCGACAAGTACCCGGAAGAGACTGAAGCATATGGGCAGCGGGGCGATGATCCGTAAGTAGTATTACATGTCATCCGAGAATCTGGCTAACAAGTCACCAGAAACGGGCATCTGTTCCCAGACTTCTGAGACCAACCGAGTTTCCTGGCTGCCTTCCCATCTCTACAGGTCTCCTGCGACGTAAATCATTTGCAACGGCCTTGTCACCCCGTCCCACTTGATCGCGCAAAATGCATTCCACCAACGTGCACACTCTATGTCGATTTGGGGTATCTGCTACACTTTCCTTCATCGCAAACAGAGGCCATTGTTATGGGCAAACCAAAATGGGTGGATTGGATATTCTGGGATTCCACGATGCTACCCTTCACTTCTTTTCTTCAAGCCCGGTCGATATTCCAGCTTCGCTGAGCCGGTTTTACGCTTTGATTACAATTGGTTAGGAAAGTCCTGGCCGATTCTGGGGACCTGGTGGCTTTGGCTTTATATTACTAGCCTTTTTTCCTTTCAAAGTTCCTATGCTCTATTCTTGTTGCACGACCATTCGATGGACGGCTTGATAGCATGAGTTATGTCTGACTCTAAGTGTGCGTTTGGGCTTATTACTAAAACCTCATTGTACGTCTAGCAATGACATTGATATTGTGTATTGGCGATTCAACTCTGCCCAAGTTCACACGGGATGTTATAATTCGTCGGTTTTAGAGGGTGGTCTTCACCTACCACCTTTACCACCCTGCAAAGCCGATTCCGAGTCTGGGGAGGGCAAGAAAGCAGGTTGCCATCCTTAAGATTAGCTGGAGGGTAGTATAGGGGCTAGGATTTTTCTTCTACTAGACCTGTGCCGCTAAAGGGGTTTACAGTATACCGAAAAATGACACCCATCATCGTTGAGCTGTTAAATTTAGATCACGATGGATCGGCGTTGGTTGAATCTGCCTAGCGGGGGTTTCTTTTTATCCCCGCTCACTGCTAGAACAGAGAGCCAATCATGGACACCTTTACCAGAGTTTCGGTCCAGAGTTGCTCCGCCTTGTCTGTCCAACCACACCTTGAAACGATGTGGTCAATCATAAACGCCAATGCAGGTGCGGACTGCGCGCGGACCACCATCGCCCGAGGAGTGGCTGTGCACTGCGGACTGACTGACCAAACCTTTCGTGAACCTCAAAACCAAGCTTCCCAGCCTTTTGACATCGAATCTTCCTTTGCGCGACGTTCTCTGGAGGTAGATATATGACATTTGAACTTAAGATCTTGGACATCCGCAAATACGACTTCTGAAGCTGATATCAGGGAACCTTGCTTGTGGATGACGCTTGTCGCAAAGCGTCGAGAAGCATGAAACATTCGAGATTACGCAACAAGCTGCCAAAGCGAACTCAACCTCGATATCCGAACTCGTCGAGATGACCTTCCTAGGTTTCGGAAATGGGCGAAGAAAGAAAACTTCGAAACAACCTCCCCAGTCTCAGGTGATACCCGCAAATGGATATCAACCTTCCCAATCAACCATGAACATTCACACAACGACCTATTCTTCTCCGCCAATGCCGAATATCTCAATATCCCAACCACCTCCCCCTCCTGTGCCTTCAAATCCGGGGTGGTCGACAAATCCAGGGCCATACTTGTATCAGCAGCCTTCGTTCTCTCGGGCTTCTCAGCCTTATCTTCCTCAGCCTAATAATAGCCCTTATATGAGCCACCATGGATCCTCAGCGAACTTCGTAACTTCTTATCCTCCTCAGAAGGAGGGCAGATGGAAATCCTCGCTGAATCTTGCCAAACGACCGGTCCATAAAGCTTCGGCATCCTTCAACAATCTAGGAAATGCCGCATCAGCATCGGTCACTAACCTGGGAAACACGGCTTCGACTTCCTTCCATAATCTCAATGACAGTTTGAACTCCAGGAGCACGGCATATTTGAACCAAGGAGCTGCGCTTTGTGATCGCATTGCGTCAAAGTTTGACGAGGTTATCACTTCCATTGACGGGGAAAGGTTTGGGGGAGATGAGCAAGAATTGAGTGAGTCAATCTGGTGGAAGAGTATATGCGCAAATTTCTAATGCCAGCATAGTGGTATACCAACCGTCTTATACATCGAGTTCAACCTTACAGCCAGACGCAGCCCGCGGTATTGCCGTCAATCCTGTCTACCCAAGTTCATCAGCGAACGCAGCCGGCTCGAACCATTTCTCCAAGGTATGGCTTTATGCCAACTCAAGATTCCCTCCGCACTTACCGCCTCTGAAAGTGTAAGACCAACATTGTTCTTGTTGGTTGATTTGTGCTAATTTCATTGTAGTTACATGCCCACCTACCCACTTCTCTGCCTTGCGGCCCAGTACTCGGAACGCATATACGCCCGGCCAACAGGCGCCGAACGCGAAACCCACGTCGACGCCAACTGGCGACATGGTACCAAGGCAATGGTTTTGAAAAGTGTACCGATCGACGACATGAACACGGTCGTGTTCGCAATCCGAGGAAGTGCAACTTTTATGGACTGGGCCGTGAATCTGAAATCGGCACCGACCGCCCCTACTGACTTCTTAGTAAGTTTTATGCCTAGAGGATTCTTTACTCCTGACTGATCATTCCAATAGGACGACACGGGCAACCTCTGCCACTCCGGTTTCCTCCACGTAGCTCGTCAAATGATAGGCCCCGTCTCTACTCGTCTCCGCGCTCTCCTCCAAGAAAACCCTTCCCGTTCCAACTGCTCCCTCCTCATAACAGGCCACTCGGCAGGCGGTGCCGTAGCCGCTCTCCTCTACGCGCACATGATGTCGACAACCGTCCACAGCGAGCTAAACCATCTAACCGGGTTCTTCAAACGTGTCCACTGTATCACATTCGGCGCGCCACCAATCAGTCTCTTGCCGATTCAAAAGCCGTCTTCCAAACGGCATGCCAAGAGTCTTTTCTTTAGCTTCATTAATGAAGGTGATCCTGTGCCTAGAGCTGCTGATAGAAAGGTACTGGAGAGTTTGATTAAGTTATATGCGGCGCCAGCACCAAACTCGACCGTCAGCAATTTAGCCAGTATATCGAACGTCACACTTCCCTCTCTATACCCCACCAATGGCAATAACAAGAGAAAAACCCGACGCCCCAAACCACCCCCGTCCTCGACTACGCTCTCCACCTCCTCTATGCCGACTTGGAAGATCCCGCCAGGCGCCCTTAGCACAGCGGGGAGGTTAGTTTTGCTGAGGAATAGGCCTGGGACGAGTGGAGAGCAGAATGTTGAGGCGGTGGTGGTGAGTGATGAGGGATTGAGGGGGTTAGTGTTTGGGGATCCGATGATGCATCAGATGAGGCTTTATGAGAGGCGTATTGAGGTGTTGGCAACGAGGGCGGTTACAGCGAGGGGGTATTAGGCTAGATAGGGAGGAAGTGTTGGAGTTTGAGCTGGGAGAATTGGTCGGGTTGGATCTTGTGCGTGTGAGAGGCAGAGGGAAGAGCAAGGGTGGTGGGCTGTGGATATATACCCTATGATTATCTTTTTCCAATCCCTTTTGCCTTGATCTATAGGGATTGGCGAGGTGCGATGGGGTGTTGTGGTTGTTAGTTATTGATGTTAGCTTTTTGGCGAGAATTAAACGCATATCTAGGTGCGATAGCTGGTCAAATTTACTTCCGTACATTGTCGAGTCTAGAGAAGATACCTATAGAAATAGAAGATCACATTCTACCCATTTTCGGTTAGCGCGTAAGTGGACTTCACACGACTCGCGAACCTCATGTTTCCTTTCATCAACCTATCACGCGCGGCACGTACCTACAACAAGCACCCCAAGCGTCGGTCCACCACTGAATTCTCGTTGCCTCATGCCTCCTGATATATTTTTCACTCATTTTCAGGCCTTTTAAGTCCCTCTTGTTACTTCTTTTAACTTCGTTTGACGATGCTACAGCGACGTATTGCGTCTAAGTCTCGACATCTGCGTTCAGATCGTAGATGTAAAAGAGTTCCTGGGTTGGATCCGCATAGAAGGAACGCTTTCTATAGAAATGGGACCCTTTGGAACAATCCTTTGGAGATATTTCGATATAATGAGGAGGTGACTAAGGCCGGCCATGCCCAAGATCTTTTCCTGCTCCAAGGAGCTCGTGATTCTGTGTGTAATGCAAGTTTCGAAACGCGGCGATTGCGATTGTATCAGTTAGCTATGTTTGAAGCGCAAGTTCAGAATCGTCAGCAGAGTTTTCCCTTTGAATGGGCCAGAAAGACAGCTGCAGATATCGGAGATATATTGGGATCTTCGCCAGCTCGATATGGCATACAGACATTTGCAAAAAAGATAAGATTTTTTTCAGAGGTTGCTTACGAGAACGTGGTTCTACTCGAACAGCTTTATACCGCGCGGTCCTACTTGTCATTCGATAGGAAAGAAGGAGTTATCATGCTTATTGACTATGAAGTTGCGCGACTCTTCAATCCGATCAGTGGAGGTTGCAATGTCATACTTCAGAATATGCAAGGGATCCTGCGAAAAGGAACAACCATACCTCAGTCTATTCGGCTCCGGCTACCTCGGCTTGACTTCCTCTCAAGTACCATGTCCAAGATTCGACTCTTTACGAGCACTATGACGGTTGCAAGAGAAATTGTCCATGCAACTAAAATCAGATCAAAGTCTGCAGATGAACCGACTCAATTGGTGTATGCCACATTACGCGAACAATTAATGGAATGCATACGCGGCTTTGAACGAATCAAAGGATCTTTCTTCCATTGGAGCTGCCTACGCAGAAGAACTTCGGTGGATATTGAATCAAACATGACCAGGGAGCGTCTCTTGCATCAACATATTCGAGACATGAAACTTTTCGTTCGCAACGAGTTCTTACCTATTCTTTCTCTGCGTGTAGCCTCTCTCACAGATAATGAGCTACGAGCAAGAGAACTGATGGCAAGACGGTACTGGCTCAAACGAGCACAAATATTAGAAAAGGATCGAAAAGAAAGGGAAGCCGGGAAAGCTGCGAAAAAGAAGGCTCAAAAACGCTCAAAAAGGAAAGAAGGAAAGGGAGTACGTAAGGAAGATAAACTGGCAAAATCTCCGGTATTCAGGAACTTGGAATGGAAAGCTCAGAAGGAACCAGAGCGATCGGAGTTTGGGAACTCTGAAGACTCGGCTTATCATGTTCTTCAAAGGCTGTGATGTAGCTGCAGCTTTGCTTCCCTTTAGGAATGTTCTCTGCCTGTACGGTGGCGCTGAAAGGAATCGACATGCAACACTGTGGACTACGACCAGAGGCGTGCAGCCTAGTTTCGTGAATTTGTCGCAATGAACTATTTATCTCAAAAGACATGAATTCAATCACTTCGAGAAATTAGGGTCGTACAAACAACAAGATGGTTACATAACGCCATTGTAGTCCAATCTACTTGGCGATGGACCCTCCGCTCTAATTCCTTCCTTCACGTCGACGCGTTTCATCTCCACCAACACCTTCAAAGCGCCGAGCGTTTGTTTCCTCGAGCGCTGTGTATTTCTTCCATAGTCTTTGCATTTTATTCTAGCCAGTCAGTGCACTTTTCATACGCGATTCGGTACACGTCCTCATCCTCAACGCCGCAATTCTCCAAGACACGGTCACTTCGTTCTTTCCATTCTTCATCCAAGCTACTAGATTCTCCGTTGTTTTCTGAATCGAATTGATCGCGGAAACACGCCAATTTTCGACCCTCAAAGGAAAAGTCTTCTTCCGCTATCGAGGACTATCATGATGTGTGGATGTCGCCGGCGGAGGCATATGATGCTTTGGAAGCAGATTTTCAGTTGAGAGGCCACGAGTTCTCCGCACGTATAGATGTCTATCAAAAGCAGTATAATTGAGCAACACCTGTTGAATGGCCATTGCGCTCCTATCAACTAGACCTACGCCTAGCACGTCATCAGCATGAAGCTTATTTGGTGCATTTTTATCAAAAATTGCGTAGGTTCAGTTTCACCCACAGTCTGATAGCACAGGCACCAAAATATTTGAAACTGCGGCAATTTACTTTTCCAATGAGAAATAATACTATGGAACTGGAAAAGGCAATTGCCGCCCTGAGAAAACTTCGAATTCGATGCACTTTTTGAATCAGTACTGGTCACCAGACAATCATTATATGAGCATTTCACTACGTTATATGACGAGTTCATCTGGTTCCTCTCCATAGCACAAGATCACCTCGCTCGAATACGGATCAGGAGAGCATCGAAAAGCCCAATTCAACTTATATATTCTACGATCCAATTTCGAATTATTGGACCAAAACGACAAAGTTTCAGGCCGTCCTACATGCCTTGAACCGTTGGTGTATACACAACCCAGAACTTGCCTACTCTCGAGTCGAAATATCACACATGTTCACAACAGTTGCAGAACTGCAGCATGACGTAAGACAGCTCAAGAATTTTTATCGAGACGAGTCCTATTTCACCTCGGTAAATTGCTATTGACTCTTCGAATCAGCCTTCCCAAGCTCTTATAATCAATGATATGCAAGCAGTGAGCTCGTCTTCGTGCGGATTTCCTCCCATCTTAAATCACGTTATTCGTGAAGGGAGTAAACTTCTAATGGCCAGTTTTTCAACGACTTGAGAGCCCCTCCTTTAGATGCAACTTAGTGGCGCATTCCTATGGAATTTTCATTCTGACACGTACCATCTCAAATCGGCAGAGAGGCGCCCTTGCACTTCCACTACGAATCACGATTGTTCAACGCTTGCGAACTATGAGTATCACCCCTGGGCTGAGAGAGACATGACTATCATTCCAGTGACTTTGGGGGCGGAAGTAGGCTAGTGTTTCTTTGTCCAAGGCATACTGTTTGGGGGGAATACAATCCCAGAGTCCAGAGGGTCTCGCATGATATGACACATCTTCAGCTCGAAACTCCGAAATGGGTGACAACTTCTGCAAACTCTATAACAGAGTATTCAGGTAAATATTATAAAATATACCAAATGCATGCCTATGGTAAGAAAACATCGGGCACCGGAATCATCAGACTTCGATATGAATCCGGAAGATTCCGCCTGCGATGCTTTGAAAAAGTAACTAGAACTAGATATGCCTCAAGCATCTTGTATAACCAAAACCTAGTCAAAAAAAGTCTTATCAAGGAGCTCCTACCTCGTGTTAGTCTCACCTATAAACCACAATGGAAAAGACTGCATGCTTTGCAGGGTACAGATGTATCCAATTTACCAGCCAGTAACCTAGATTTTTGCAAGAGTGTGATGAGACTCGACTTTTTATATAACCCTAAAGCTGGCTGACGGTTCTTTAAAACGATATTCATATCAGAAGGGATCTAGAGTCGGTCGTCATTTCTTCCGTCATTTCTTCCGTCATGAGCCCCCTCCAACCCTCTCATAGAATGTCTAATACCGTAGTAAAGATACCGCCCCTAAATATCATCAAAATGATAGCTCGTAAATCACGTGGCTGTTACACCACAGGAAGCTCGGGCCTTTTACTCAACCACTTCCACCGACGACGTTCTTCACCCCATCCGATCCACTGTGCCCCCTAAAACCACATTATGTTCTTTGTAACAACTCACTGTTTGGGGACGTCAAAGACTTTTTATTACAACCATGGCCTCTTTTAGTGCGTCATGAGACTCCCTCCCTTTTTTCTCTTACCCTGGTCCAGGGCAATCAAGTTTCAGCAAGTTCTACGGGCAGGACACAACCAATTGAGGAACAAATCGCAATGGAAAAGCTTGGAACGATCGAAACGTCGACTAGATGGTTATGTCAATTCGTCTGCGAGGAAAAATGCATGGAGATATCCAGATCAATTCTTTGCCCTCAAGGAGGCGAACTTCGAAGAGATAGCGTATGGGAAGCCGGAACGTACGTTTGATCTTGCCCGAAGTCAGCTTGCCAAAGCAAGGCGATATGAACAACCTGAACTCTTCCTTGGACTAAGTCGCCACCTGGCGTTCACTCAAGTCAGACAACATCTGACAGATTTTTCGCATTGTTGTAAAGTTTTCCTTCCAGCTCTGGCTTCCACACTTCAACATGCTCCGCACTACCTTGGACTACGACACTACGGTCAGAGATTCTGTGCAATCTCATATTTACTGAAGCGTGAAGTGCAACATCTTGAGGATATACATTACATTCGAGCTCTCTTATCAATTGACATGAGAATGGCAAAGGACAAGCTTATCAGTTACAAGGTAGTGCAGCTATATGAGCCAGTCCGTCCAGCTATGTTCGTACATGATCTGGTGGAAGTTGAGGGACTTCTAAAGCCTCGCGAGTCACTTTCTCAACCCGACACATCTTCTCAAGCACAACATACGCGGAGGCACAACAGACTCATGACTTGAAACATTCATCAGTATTTGGATTTCCCTGTAGCGGTTTTGTCAGGGGCTTCCGACTCTTAGAAGCTAGCTCCTCATGCTGCATGGTGCAGAAGCGGCCACAATAGCGGCCATGGATCCCGCATCTAACTCATCGCTGGAAACATGATCAGCGTCGAGACCCGCAAGCCTCACGGCCAGCATTCACAATCGACTTCCGAAGTACTCAAACATCATACAGTAACCAATTTTCGGCTCACTTTTTCATCGACTAGATCCTCACAGCCTCACCGACCGTGGACACATTAGATCTCGGAGTCACAGCCTTCGGCACCACGTCAGGGCTGCTAGTCTGAATATTTTATCTATTATCGGAGTCTCCCCTTCATCACGAGCATGCTGGACTTCACAAGAGGAACGACATCCGTACTAAACCCACCCGACCATATGAGTGACAACAACTACCTTCCTTCAAACTACACTGATCTTTCCCGTCCCTTCAAGCCCATTTCTCACTCGCATCACCACTCTTCCCAGTGCTACTCTAGGAAGTGGAATATGTATCCGCGTTCACCACGCGGGCAGCAAGACCAATTTGACAATCTACACTAAACTTAGCGACTATGACTGACTCCAGAAGCCAATTTCCCAGTCCTTGTTTAAGTCACTTCACTTGGCTCCGATACTCGGCTTCGAGGACTGTGTCCGACAAGTGTCATTGTGCATTGTACCCTTAAATTTCTTTACCGGACCTCTTAAGATGACGGTATGCTTCTAATGCTACTTTCCGGATAGCCTTAAAGCGAGTCATTTGATTTGATGCCTTATACCGAGTCCAAGTCATCTCTCTAGGCTGATTGTAAAGAAATTGGTAGGTGTAGACACAGACTCCGAAAATGACGGATCATGACACTTGTGCGGTGAAAATCACGAGCATGGAAACATAGAAACATAAGCTCATAAATAATAATTCCTATACATGTTTCATCAGCTATAATACCCGATATATGTTCCCTTGGTTCCAACGCCCCTCATGATGCATTGATCATACAAGTTCGTTCCTTTTCCCCTCCTTGTCTCTCGAAAGACGCCGTTTAGAAAATGCGAGTTGTACTTGAGGGAACGTGAGAGACGAGTAATTAAAAAGCTAAGAAATGTGTCCTCCAATGCAAAATATAATCGAAAATGATAATCAAGAAAAGCCAAACCAAAGAACAAAAAAGAGGTCTTCTAGACCTGTTTTACGAAAGCTGCGATTCTATTAGCATATCGATTTTCAGGAACTAGAGATTCAGAGGGGGAAACTCACTAGCATCGATCTGCACAACTTGCGGCAGCGCCAACTTGACTTTATTCCTATACAGTGCTGGCTGCTTGAGTTGCAGCGGCGTTCCTTCAAAATATACTGTCTGCAGTTCCTCTTTATCCCCCAGCTCCTTCTCAACTTCGTCAAAGCTGCCCATTTGGCAGTAGCTCGCCCACAATTCTTCCAGAGCTTTCAGAGTAGAGAGACCGGTAAGGGAAGTTATTGGGTTATTGGAGATATCGAGGACACGAAGGGATGTATTCGAAGCCAGACCATCAAGCGACGTTAGGGCATTGTGAGAAATGTGGAGTTCCTCGAGGTTGGGCAGGTTATCGAGGCCAGCTATGGAGGTCAGGCGGTTCGATTGGATCGAGAGGATTTTCAAATTCGTCAGAGTATCCAGGCCCTTGATCTCGGTGATTTTGTTCTTTCCTAACCATAACTCTTCAAGCGCCGTGAGAGTCTCTAGGTTCTCTATTGTTCGTATCCGGTTCGCTCCTAGCTCTAGCATTCGCAGATTGCTGAGCCCTTCGAGCCCTTCTATCGCGCCGATCTTGTTTTGAACGAAGTAGAGGTCTTTGAGATTGGTGAGGTGATTTATACGCTTTATGTGTTTGATCTTGTTGAAGGAGAGGTCGAGGGTTGTGAGCGAGGTGAAGGCGTCGAGGCCTTTGATGTGGGCTATTAAGTTGTCGTAGAGGTCGAGGTCTCGGAGCGTGGGTGCGAGGGATTCGGGTAGGTCGATCGAAGATAGTTGGTTTTGGCGCAGGCATAATTTCTGTACCCCACGTATCAATGACCATTGAAAATATGGTAGGGAATGTAGGTTGCTTACTTCAAGATGCTTGAATCTCTCCAACCTCAGCGACTCCATGTTCGTGATTCTACAGTGTATCAACTGTATATCATCCTCGTCATCCTTGTAGTCATCCAGCAGGTCCTCGTCTGCTTCGATCTGTTGCACGGGCGGTGCATCTTCGTCAGAATATTCCGGATCACTCAGTGCTTCTGGGTTCACTATGACGGGTTTCTTTTCTAGCCTCAGCTTCCCATCCCAGCCTTTGCTATCTCGTGGCTTCGAATCATGATCGTGCTCGTGCGAATGGGAGTCTCTATTAGCAACAGGGTCTAGTTCAATGTGCGGGGTAGACTCCGAAGTGCTCATGATCGTGCAGCTCGGGATTTTCGGTTTGGTGAATGGAGAAACCTGACAACACAGGGGATATCCACGGTATAGATGTATTTTCGGTGGAATAATTGACCTTGAGGAGGCGGAAATGGAGCAAAGGTTGATTGTCTGTCGAGGTGATGATAAGTTATGTACGCGATGTTGGCGTCGAGGTGCTGTCTTTGTGAAAAAGCTTGATTTTTATGCAAATCCTCGGGAGCTTTGATATTTTTAGGCGGGGTTTAGTGAGGCTCTGCCCAGGTGTTTAGTTCGGTATCAGGCTCCGCTTTTCAACGTCAAGTGTATTTCACAATGATGTTTGTACGAGTCTTTGAAGTTTGTCTTTTCTGGAGACGATGACTCCTGTCGATGCAACGCTGTCGCCTGTTCAGAACCTTGGAACATCGTGAGATTGACGGCCAGCCTTGGCTTTGGTCCCTGAATCTTCATCAGACGTCCTGTTCAACGTCCTATTGAAATACTTCATAACCAGTTCGAATTTATATCCAGCTTATGGTTGCTAAAAGCTCTTGGGAAGGCCAGACCATCAACAGGCCTACAACTGCTTACTTATGTGGTGCATCTCTGTCCCTAACTCGCATTGCATAGACGGCCTATAATTCGACTTTGATCAATTTCAAGTCATTGAAAGCAATTTTTGTGACATACAGAAACAATGTACTTATAGACCACACTACTATGCATTCCTCAATCACCTCTTAGCCTTCCCTGATAGGCATTCATTAGCCCAAACATGTCAATTGTTCCCCAAGGGCAGCCAGACATGTTGCTAGCCATAGCTGGAGCCACCCTGCAACTGCATCTCATCATGACCCCGAAGGAGAAGACTGAAGATGAGCATGTACAAGCACTTAGCCTGCTCCGATGCCTAGTGGGGTAAGTCATCAAGACCAATATATGTAACAAGCGACATTCAGATGACGGCCGATTCCCAGGCAAAGACGTTTTTCAGGGTAACTACACCATCCACGCGTACTGTAGGTGGAATGGTGTCTTGAACGCGTGATCTTAACCAGAGCATGTCTCGTACCTGGGAGGGATCGGCATTTGACAGATGACCAGACCTTCACGAGCCACACCCGCGTGCAGGATCCAATCAACATGTAGATTGCAAACTGGCATGTGATCGTCCCGAGACCTGCATTTGTTTGGCATTTGTTTGAGAACTCAGTTCCTCCGATAAGAAGCTGCACATGGCGTGAAACCGTAACATGTTTGTTCAACGGCGCTTTCCCTACAGCACGATGACATGGCTCTCATGGATGCGAGCTGGGGTTAAGCGGCAGAAGTGCTTTTTGGCAGCGAGAGTGGCGCATACCCAGGTCTCGTTTCCTTGACCAGCTCCGCGATTGGGCCGTCGATGAATGCTGAGTGGTCGGAGCCATCACATCGCGCATGGGCCGGCCAGGATAGCCGCCCGTCGCACGCGGAATTGGCTTGTCAAGTGTGGCTGCACATCGACCGAGTTCAAAGACATCCCATCGCCCATCATGCATTCGCTGGTGGCGATTCATGGCCTTAAGCATTCGCACACACCTAGGTCTCTGCGCCGAGACGTGTTTGTCGGTGAGTCCTGGGGATATCTGGTGAGTCGTCGCCGTGGTGTACATGGTGGGTGTCCTCGTTTGCTTCTATTTACCCTCTGTGGCTGCTCTCATCAGCGACAAGCACGACAGCAGTTTCCAATTGGCCTGCTCCACCCCAAATAAGCTGTCGTTGAAGTTGAACTCGTGTATTACTGGGGCCCAGGCCGGTATATCACCTCTGCCTAGCCCAGAACTGCCCTAGACGCGAGCCAAGAATTAGGAAGCAATTGGGTGCTCTCGCCCCTGTCACCGGCTTTGCGACCTCTGCCCCCAGTACCTATCTACCTACCTGCCTACCTTCTACCCAGCTGTCGTCTCACCTCCAAGCGCATTGTGACTCCATCCATCGCTTTCACGCATCGCGACAACGCTGCTCTCCATCTTCACTCTGGCGAGAAGGCGACCCGGCCCATACCTGACGACGGCTTATTCCTGGTCATCTCATTTCCCGCGCCAACATTAGGCGAGTTACCAGCGAGTAACCAGCCTCATCTCGACTCCCCGACCTTCGCCCACGCCATTCACTCCACCCAAGCTCTCCTTATTCCCACCACCTCCAAGCTCTCCGTCTGTAACCTCATTGCCATCTCTGCGCCTCCCGCTGCATATTTGGCGCGACCACAGCTTCGTCGCTGCTGCACCGCCAATTGCCCCATCTGGAAGGATAATTGCGTCGTGCCGAATCCCGCCCACGAAGCAACTCTACCACGCGACCCAAGGGAACTTCTGGCATCAGTGACATCTCGGAGAACGGTATCCAAGACCTTCAGAGGGCTCTGTGAGGCTATTGCCGCCCCATCATGAGCCAGGACGGCTTGCAAGCTCCTGCGGATCAGTCTGGTCGTCTACCCTCGGCGGAGAAGGGACTGGCTAACGACGCCAACTTCACAGCCCAGCCAAACGGTGCAGGTAAGATCCCTTCGCTGTTGAATTTATCATCGACTCACGCAATCGCATTTGGGCCTCGCACTGACCGCTTTGAACTGATTAGGATCAACACCCTCGCGAAATAATTCTACTTCGAACCCCAACCCACAGCTACCACCACCACGATCATCTTCTCGAGATACACCGTCAACTGAAGATTTGAGGAGACCCGGTTCAAAATCCACTCAAGGGGCCGACAAGGCTGAGGGGGAACCGAAGAAGAAGCGGTCATTGTTGAACATTCCGCGTTCTTCATCGCAAACGCACGAAGAGACAACCCCTTCTGGCACAGGGCTGAGTGGAGCAACTGTGGCGGACTCAGAAAGCATTGGTCGGGGCTCTAAACGCAGTCTCACTGGGAAGCGAAGAGCAGGTAGCACGGCGAGTAGCAAACGATCACAGCAGAGGACGGCAGCCTTAGAAAAACCCTCACAACCCGCACCCGTTCCTGAACGCACCGAGGGCTCAACAAAAAGCAAAAGTAAAAAGTCAGGGGGTTTACTATCTTGTTTTAGTTGTTTCGGTACTCCAAAAGGCGGGCAGTTGGTCGAGGACGAGCCAACAGAAAACGCCAGAAAGGCCAGCCCAATCCGTTCAGGGCGCATCACACAGCCTTCCGCGTTGAACAAGCAAGATGCGAGTGCGGCGGAATCAAGCACGGCAGATTCGAAGGATCCAATGGATGAGAAAACCGGAGAGGCAGTCTACAGTGCAGACAAGCGAGAAAGCGAAAAGCCCATTCAGGGAGATGCTACGACTGAAACATCGTCCAGCATACCAAAACTAGTCACCAGAACCCCTTCGTCAGGAGGAAAAAGTAAAAAGTCCATGGATCAACCACTTCCCCCATTACCGAATCAGCCGGATCGGTTGGACACCAGGTCTACGGCGAATCCAGAGGTCACTGTTCAAGCACCTACTCCAGTGATCTCCCAGGATGATGAGAATATAATCCATGACCGAACCCCAAAGCAAGAGCAGATTGATACTGATATTGAGATGCATGATGATGGACCCACCATACCTATCTCGGTCAGTGATACCCATACAGCCGATGAAGATCCCACCGACACAAAACCCAAAATCGAAATACCGCCACCTCCACCCCTTGCAGAAAGAAGAGAGCAAACAGTCTCTTCGAATACTACAACACAAAGTCAAAGTAGTTCTTTAGCCGTTACACCTGCTGAGAACCAAAAATGGCTTTTACCACCAATCAGACCTGAATTCAAGGGGAAGAAATGTCTTGTACTAGATCTGGATGAGACACTGGTACACAGCAGTTTCAAGGTAATTGCCCGGTTACCCATATTATCTGAATCAACTGACATGTTTCAGATTCTTCATCAGGCCGATTTCACGATTCCTGTGGAGATTGAGGGACAGTACCACAACGTGTATGTCATCAAACGGCCTGGTGTGGATGCCTTCATGAAGCGTGTTGGCGAACTGTACGAAGTAGTTGTATTTACGGCTTCCGTATCCAAGGTGAGTACTTCTAATCAAGATTCGTAGATACCGCAACTGAACAAACATTATAGTACGGCGATCCTCTACTTGACCAGCTTGACATACACGGTGTCGTTCACCACCGGCTGTTTAGAGAAAGTTGTTACAACCATCAGGGCAATTATGTGAAGGTAAGAAGAAGCCTTGCCAAGCGTTTCAAGTTGAGACCTAATATGTCCCCAGGATCTTTCACAAGTTGGACGTGACCTGCGCGAGACCATCATCATTGACAACTCCCCTACGTCATACATCTTCCACCCACAACATGCCGTCCCAATCAGCAGCTGGTTCTCTGACGCCCACGATAACGAACTTCTGGACCTAATACCTGTTCTCGAGGATCTCGCTGGATCGCAAGTCAGCGACGTTAGTCTGGTCCTCGACGTTGCTTTGTAGCGCCAGCGTTGCCAACATCGTTTGTTACCCTGTCCGTGAGGGATGATATCTCTTATCCAAAATAATCTCTAGTCCTAGATTGTACACTGTATCGAATTGTAATATGCATAATGGCGGGTCCTCCTTCGGGGTTCTGCGTTCTACTACCTATGAAAAGCATCGGTATCTGGGCTCCATAGCGAAACGCTTTCCACCCCTCTTCTTGGCCGGATTGAATCCGCATTTCGGCTTCGACGTTCGCAGATGGTTCTTCATAAAAAGTGGCCCAAATTACAGCTTGGCTGGGCATTGTTGTGTTCTACAAGAATCCACTAGGAGAGAGATACACGGGTGGAACACTGCATTGTTTTCTTTTTCCTATACATTATCGAATTCGCCTCTGTCTTCTCTATCCTGTACATTTCTCCGAGCTCTTCTTCTCTTTTTTGGAATAGCATTGCAAGGGAGAAGCTGTCAGCTATCAATTCGACCATTGTTAGGCGAATTACCAATCTTCCTATATTTTTCCTCTCTCTCTTGCGACTGGAGCGTGCATTTGACAGCATTCCTTCAAGATGCCGAGCCTTGACCCTCTGACTGAGGCATTTTAACCTGTTATTCTCTTTTGTTCTCGTTGGCGGTTGTTGTTTTGGGCAGATCGGTTTCTCTGAGCGGGTTTCCTTTCACATCTTTTGATCGGTGCATTGAGTCCAATGGGCATATAGCCAATTGACCGCAAGACTTTTTGTTCTAGGCTAATTGCGGTCATTGAAATAGTATTAGTGGGAACTGAGGTCGGGTGTGAGGGAGTTCAATACATAAATCGTC
Organism: Hysterium pulicare CBS 123377; assembly: GCA_000467715.1. Taxonomy (NCBI): domain Eukaryota; kingdom Fungi; phylum Ascomycota; class Dothideomycetes; order Hysteriales; family Hysteriaceae; genus Hysterium; species Hysterium pulicare. The sequence continues at coordinate 91,245 of AJFK01000324.1, read as the reverse complement.
CATCCACTCATCGCAAAAGAATTCTCTAGATTCTACTTCAATTTTATTATGTCGGGTATAAGACTCGCCGACCACTTCTCCAGTATCTAGAGACTGACCCTACCGGCATTGCTGACTTAGAAGGATACTGGCCACACTATCGTGCCGTGCACCTCCATCCATTCCAGCAACAAAACCGCATTTACCTATACTCGACTCGAGCATACGTCATAGATGAGACCTCAACCAACATGCACACTCTCAACGAGTCGCAAGATCGGCCCGGACCTCCATATCATCGTCTCCATCTCCATCTTCATCTTCTTGATCAAGCTGGTTCGCACCACGAGCATACTCCGACGCTTCCGCACGAGCGTCCCGATCCGGTTCTTCAAACACCTCCACAACATCCCTCTCGACCATCCCAATCTGCTTCAAATTAGCCCTCACCTCACAACCAAAGAAACAGGAAGAAACTCACCTGCAGCGGCCTCATCCACTCCTCAAGCGCAATCTCTCCACCGCCCGGCCCCTGACGCTCAAACCAGAACACCGTTCTCCCGACATCATACCCCCTTAGTCCGCAATATGCTTGCATGACTCGACCCAGGCGCTGGCTTGTGCGCACTTTGATCTCGTCGTGGATCGCGGCGTTGGTGCGTGGGGAGCGGGTTAGGAAGACGAGCCAGATGGCAGGGGAGGAGGGGACGGGGAAGGTGGGCGTGGGCGTGGGGTAGGCGTCGCAGTGGGGGTGGGGTTGGAATTGGGGTTGGGGTTGGGGGAATGATTGCGTTGAATGATGAGTGCGGGCTGTGGGTGGGGGTTGTTGATGCGCTTGGGGGACGCGGGAAGATGATGAGAGATGAGGTCTGGAATGGGGATGGGAGTGGGAATGGGGATGGGGTTGGGGAGGGAGTGGAAGGCGTGCTTGCATACCAATACCATGACCACTTCTAGTGGTTCGTTTCTCATCCTCATCTTCTCCATATTCCTCCTCGTCACCTCCTCCTCCTCGTTCTTCCATAAGCTCCATCTCCATACCCCTCAAAAGCTTCAATAACACTCCAGGCACATATTCCGCTTCCTCGGCCATCTCCGCAATCCCCTGCTCGCCCCAATCGGCTTCGAACCGATCAATTAGATCCTTGACTCCCTCGCACAACTCATTTTGCGTGGCGACCAGCTTCGCGGACTCATGCTGATACGTTTCGTCTCCGGCGTCTTGGGTATTCGTATATCGGAACTCTGAGATCGCGACATCCCATTCCGCGTTGAGAGACGCCAAGTGCCTCTTCATGGTCGTGTAGGCATCGCGTTTAGTTCGCGGGCGGGTTCGGGAAGCACTGGCTCGGGATTGGTTTCTGGGAGCGCTGGCTCGAGGATGGTTTCGAGTAGTCGTAGAGAAATACCGAGGATCTCTATTAGGATCCATTGAAGATGCACCGACGGGACGGCCAGCAAACCGTTCGCGCGTGTCGAAGCTCCCGGCGCGGTATTCGACACCCTGCTCTTCCATCTCCTCGTTCTTCTGCGGCTGAGGTCTCCATGGGAGAGAGCGGCGCGGACGCTTGTCTACTCCTAAGGATTGAGACGGGGTGTTGTTTCGAATCGTGGCGGTGTTCAACGGAGTAGTAGTGTTTCTCTTTCCGATGAAAGTGTCTTCGTCCATGGCTTCGGACTCCTGGCGCGCGGTGGTCCGTTGACTGCGTTGGACAAGCCAGACTGGTTGTCCAGTGGATCTTGCCTGCTCCTCTGCCATGACGTCTTCGACGTAGGAGTTGTAGTCCGTGTACAGAGGTGTCTCCTCCGACTGCTTCTTGGCTGTAGCTCCTTTTCTTCCCTTTGTTGTACTCGGCTGAGCTCGAGCTCTGGCTTTGCCTCGTGCAGGCTTGGGGCTAGTTGAAATAGCCGATTTGCCTCGTCCAAGAGCCGAAGTAATTGGACCTCGAGTTCGGGTTTTGGTCTTGACACTCTCATTTTGTTCGTCTCCGGCACTTGTGGGATTCGCTGTTGGAGTTCGAGTTGCTTTAGGCGTAGCTTTCGCCTTCCGCTTCGTAGGAGCTTCATCCGGAGAACCAGAGCGTGAATCTCTTGCGCGACGTGAGGGAATGGTAGACTGGTGACCTGGGTCATCAGACGCAGATGGAGAACGAGTGGGTGGTCGTCCACGCGCGGGAAGTAGTGCTCGACCGCTCTCGGAACGATAATCGCCAGCATCCAACCAGATCCTATGCTCCGTCTCGGGTCCAGCTCGCGGTCCACGGATCTTACCTGGGCGAGCAGCTGGCTCGGGTGCTGGAGTTGAAGTGTGACGCTCGCTCCGGCTATTGTCTTCTGCGCTGTGGATGCTAGGTTGGATACTTGTATCAGGAACTTCCTCGTGCTGGTTCGATTCCTCGAGCTCCTGGTCGTCATCACTAGAGGAGTCTTCCTCGCCTGAAGAAAGGACAATAGGAGACTCTAGTGCAATACCTGGCCCACGTGTTCCGTGTTGACCATGAGGTCTTGGGAAGCAGGTTAGTCGTTCAACCCATGGTAGGCGGACTCAACACAGAGGTAAATTCGGGCAGTTTGTGCTGGGGACCAGGGGAAAGGAAAGAAGAAAAAACTTACGGTCGCACGCCTGACTCCATCCCATACGGGAATGTCTTATCAACATTCGCCATGATTTTGTTGTAGTCCGACAATCTCATGTCAGCACAAGTTGCATGACGTTCGTTGGAGGATGGTAGACAACAAGTTCGGTGGTGTTGCGCGTGTTGTTGAATCGCGGTGTGTCAACGGAGGAGGGTGATGGGGTGCCTTATATCTGGGACTCCGGCACGGATTTTATTTTTTGCTCACCAAGGGGTCACATGGTGGTGGATAGCTTCCGTGTAACACCTGGTTCGTAGCGGTATACGGTACTGCGGCTTGAAGCGGATTTTCTAGGTAGTGTTGATGCGGTTAGCAAAATACGGTATGCGGTGAAGGAGTGTACCATCACTAAGCGGTCTGTTCCTCACCGTTTTTCCTGGCCGTGAATGAGCTGATAACGAGCCAGACAGATTTTGAGGATAACGTTCATAACTTATGGCGAACATGGAGAAGAAGTAATGACAGGCTTCAACGGCTGACCCCTTCATCGAATTGAACAGAGCTAAGAGAAGCGTAACCTCGTAATATTCAATTGGACTGATTGATAATGGAACGCAAAGAAACTACACAACCAATAAATATCCAGCCCACCGATTCAGTTCTAAGCTGAACCATGCACCAAACAATCAAACCCGCGCCCGCTTTTCAAACGCAGATGCTTAGCCAAACAGGGGTTGACTCAAACCTCTTCACTCACTGAAAATTCCTAGGAGCGGCACCTACCCCCATCAGGCTCGCTCTTCGGGCTGATAGAAACAGGGGATCCATCTTGGTCTTCGTAAGCGGGAGTCGTTATGCTGGAAGTACTATCAGGCCCACAAATTCATCAGCAAACTCGAAATATACTCCAGTAGGTGCAAGGTCGTTTAAGACCTTGCAGCTTCTAGTTCCAGTTCGAGCTCCCTGATGCGCTCATCTTTCTCCCTGTCACTCCTTTGCTCTCCAACCTTCGCCTTCAAGTAGTTGACGTCCTTCGTTAATGCAGAGATTTGCTCTGATTGATTCGCCAACATGGACTTGATATCTGAAAGGTAATCCTTGATACCTGCGGCAGCGCCGGCTGCTGCACTACTGGCTGTTCGAGTAGGAGAAGTTACGGGCTCACTTTGAGTGGGCGGGGGCGCCGCTTTCGAAGCTGCTGGTGCTACAGTCGGGGCTGGCTCGGGCTCCTTTTTGATCTCAGGTCCACGCGTCTTCTCTTCAATCCTCGAAGTCGTAGCTGAAGGGCGCTCGATTGGCTTAGGGACTTCTTCAAAGCTAGATGTCTCATCGTCTGAAGACTCCTCTTCTTCATCGTCGGCAAATTTTGAAGCCATGCTGGCAATCGAGGCTTTGTTATCGCTCATCGTTGGAGCTGGTCCTCGCTGTGCGGCTACCGGTGCAGCTGCAGGAGCGGGTTTGGGAGGTTCCATCTCAGTTTTCGTTGGTGGAGGACTGCTAAGTGGTGTAGCCGCTGCGCGTGGCTTATAGTCAGAAGGGATCTCTGTGGGTGCTTGGCCTTCATAAATGTCTTCCAAAGATATCTTAGGAGGTAGGCCGGTCTTGCCGTTAAACCATTCCTCGGAAGATGCTGCAGGCGTGACGCCCGTGGTTGGCGGATAGATATCACCCTGGAAGACTTCGGCCCTTCGAGGGACAATAAACGATATTGGCTCAATATAGGAATCGTTAACTGTCTTGAAGCAGCGCAATACTTCGTTTTCATGGACCTATAACAGGTTAGTAGAGATCAACAAAGTAGAGAGATTGTATTCACATTGATGCCGCGCTTCGGTAAAAACGCAATACCTCGCTGGGGATCCGCGGATTTGTACTCGGAAAGATACTCGAACTTATCGTTCTCGTACTCATAGTAACGAATGTTCCCATCCCTGTGCCAATGTCAGCGGAACCACATCATGATATACGATAACACATACCCTTTGCCAGCAAGATACAAGCACTGAGTACCGTCATCCCAGAAAGGCATGCAGACTCCGGAGATGGAATCAAGAATCATGAAACCACCCATGGGTTCTTTCGGCGCTCTTACATCCCACAAACCCAACTGGCGGTCGCTCATTCTCGAGAATCCAGTAGTTGCAATGCGGTCGTGTTCACCCATCCACACAGCACGACTGTTCTTCGCTCCCGCATGCCCCGGAACTTCTTGGGCGGGTTTTTCTTGCCGGACATCCCATATCCTCAACTTCTTGTCTCGACTTGTTGTGACTAAAAGAGCACCATCAGCACTCCAAGACAGCGATTGGACAATGTCCCCGTGTTTGAGGTTTAATTTGGAAGCGCCAGCCTCGACATCCCATAACTTGACCATATAGTCACCGGAGGCACTCGCAAGCACATTCTCGGCAGCAGGATTGAAGAGCACGTGCCCAACTTTCCTGTACTATTATTAGCCACAAAGTGCGATACCCTGTTCGTTTCACCGCTTACCTCGAATGTCCAGTCAGTCTCGCAACTGGGGACACGTCCGCAGGCTCCTCAGCATCAGTGTACAGTGTGAAGCCATCAGGTACTTTCCAGATGAAGACCTAGCCTCATATTAGCAACCAACAAAACCATAGGCACTGCCGCAAGCCCACCTTGCCATCATCGGAACTGGAGGCTATCAATGTATCGTTGAAGGGGCTCCTACGCGTATATCAGTCCTGTAGTCTAACACGCTATGCGCAAATCTACGCACCAGTCTGTATCCAACACAGCAGCAGTATGACCACGAAACAGTGGAATCAGCTCCGGTAGCCTTCCTCTCTCGTTGATAGGTATAACGGCGAATGCGCCTCCACCGCTAGCTTCCCAATTGACCGAGATATATTCCGGATTCGCCTATAGGGCATCAGCGCAAGCCGCAAAAGGGCTTTCGGCTCCATTGAGCTGACCTTGATCAAGTTGGTGTCCCATGCGTTCTTGGAGATGCGGAGGTTATCGTAGCATTGTTCCTAATTATTGCAAATATTAGATGTGGCTTTCGTGTAGTAGGGTATGTATAGGAGAGCCATACCTTCTTGGTCGACCGTCCAAAGACGTGTCCTATGGAGGTCAAAGTATTAGGAGTAAGCTGAGCTGAAAGCATCCACAAGACTACTCACGATATTTAGAAGCTCTCACGAAGCGGCCGGCCATCTGTACTCATACAATGGAAAGGTTACAGCTGTAATAATAATAGAAGCTCAGTAGGAGTTTCTCGCACAGTGGTGAGGGCAGTGCGAGGGTGAAGTTAGAGACCAGGCCAGCTTCTACGGGTTGAAACTTTGGCTTGCTGTGGTGTTTCATCGACAGGGCTTGTTCGTCAATCTTGGCGCATCAATGCACAGCCCTTCCCCGCTGCTGCACCCTGACGACCTAAGTATCAACAATACGACAGTCAGGGAATTATTTTGTTGCAATTAACCTTTGAGCCCAATAGATGAATTCGAATGATCAACTTGAAGTTGACTTCCAATTACCTGCTCTGCCGTTTGTTCTGCACTCATCATGAAGAGGATTCCCTCCCCGAACTTCCTATTCACGGGCGAGCACTCGATAGGGGGGATCCTGAAAGAACTACGAAGACAAGTTTGGTAGAGCCCAACGCGTAAGAAAGAACTACGAAGTCCTTTTCGAATTAGGTATAAGAGATTTCTACCCTCCCCTAAGCCTGTGTGCAATTCCCGTCCTCATCCAGCTAAGTCCAAGGACATGTAAACGAAGCAGAACTCCAAACATCTCTTATATCCCTTCTACTTCTCTCATGTCCCCCTCTCCTCCATCCTCCAATTCCTCTTCACCTGCTCCTCAACCTCAACCCTCAACCACTCCTCCCACTCCCCCCCTCTACTCTCCAACGCCATACTCTTCCCCGGATACTCCTCCCTCCGAAACACCTCTCGTCCACACCACCCCCTATCAAACCCCCTATTAAACCTCCGATTCGCCTCCTCATGATACGCAAACAACTCATCATAAAGACTCTCCACCACCATAACCACAACCATACCCTTCAACTCACTTAGATACCGCTCTCTACACCTCCGCCAACCCGCCCGCTGTTTCCGATCGAGACGAGCCGCCAGCTCATCTGGAAAAGCTTCTACAACCCCGTCCCGCTTCCGCCACGTACTTAAATTGCTATCCACGGCTTGGATGAACGAACTCAGGTAGACACGCTGTCTTACTTCCGGGTCTAGATTCGCGAACAGCGCGGGAGAACTCGCGCTGCCCATGTAATCCTCTGTCTTGGTACTGTTATTGTATTCGGCGCCGTGCTCGAGATGCCTGTTTACGAGGGTGGGGATCAGGTTTAGGAGAACGGCGCAGATCTGGCCTAGAGCGTAGGGGTCGCGGGAGGTTGAGCGTAGGGTTTGAATGAGGGTGGAGGAGGGGGGGAGGAGGGGGTTGGGAGTTGGGTTTGGGGGTTGGGGCTTGCTCATGTTGGTTGCTTCTTTGTTGTTGCTGGGGATTTGGTTCTGGTGCTTTAGGTTTGGTTGGTTGGTTGGTTGGTGTCTCTGATACTTTGTAGAGCGTTCAAGAAGCTAATGCAAAGAGCCGTGGAAGAAATCCCAATTCTCGATGATGGTCATTATATGCCCAGTCATCGTCGTGAAGTACACTTTCTTTGTAAGACCTGTATCGTGAACGGAGTGAGTGGCTTGCAAGATAGCTGCTCATTCTCTTTGTCCTTGAACAGTCACATCAACAGCCTAGTGAGCACGTGCGAGTTCTTTGTCACACAATGTTTGCAGGCACCTTACTCTTCTTCGCGAGAACGCAAACTTGGAAGCCGATTAGGAGTGACTTGATTTGTTGCGTACATCAGCTCCGAGATTGGTGTTGGCATGCTGCTAACATGAAGAGACTGCAGGTCCCACGGTGAGAAAAGTAGTGAATAAAGATTGCATGAAGTGTTCTCATAACTGAAACGATGACAACAAGTGCCAATGGGACAAGAGTGAGTGATATTAAAGGTAGAATATATGGCTCGTGCCATTTTGTTCCTTATAGTCTTCTCCCTTAATAGGAGATAAGCTGAATATACCCCGAGCCCATCGTGAAGAGGTTCCAGTAGAAATCTGTAAATGCCAGCATTAGCTTGTCCACCAAGCTCGGTCATAGAATTACATATTATACACTACATTATCATCTATCTACATCCCTTGAATACCATTAACCATCCCAACTACAGCCACACTCCAAAGTGCCCTCCCGAAACGATCATTACCACCTCATCTCACTCAGAATATACGGTCCAATGACGACCACAGCCGTCCAAAACACGCTCACGCCCCCAATAGCCGCAAAAGGTTTCAGCAGCAACGGTGCGGCACATATGCGCAACCAAATGGCGTAGAAAGCCACAGCAAAGAAGTGATAGATGAGGACGAGGGGGTGGCGGATGATTCCCGCGAGAAGGCCGGCGGGCTCGTCGACGCAGGCACCACCGAGTTGGAAGTAGCGGAAGCAGCCCAATTGGAGAGACTTGAGGTTTTGATCTGGAGGAATTGTCAATTGCTGGAGAAATGGTGGCAGGAGGAGAGGGAGAGGTAGATATACCGTCAGCTGCAAAAAGAGCATAGAGCGCCATCGCCAAAATATTAATGACACTTGTTCCGTTTTTCCGTCGCCAGTGAAACCGTCTCATCTGCTTTAATACGGCCTTGGTATTTTCCAGTGCGGGTACGTCCTCCGGATTTAGCAACTCTGATAAAAGCACAACGTCGCTAAATGCCACGGTCATACCGCCTCCGGTAAGCGGGTGTCGCATATTCATCGCGTCGCCCAATATAATCAAACCCGAGTGTTTTTGGATAGAGGGAGGTAGAAAGGAATTTGGCATGCTCCTTAACTTTCCTCTCTCCAATGCGTCTTTGAAACTTGGTCGCAGACACTCCGGTAGCGCTTTCACCACCACGTTCTCCATGTGTCCCTTCACGCCTCCGTTCGCGACCGATGCTGAAGGCAGATTCTCAGGCACATCTATCAATATTCGTGTTTCGTGTGTTCCGATCTGGTAGACGAGGATGGGAGGCCCGTTGTATAAGAATACATGGCCGTGGTTTGGCATTGGAAGTTTGGCGTCTATTAGCTCTAAACCCCAGAATTTGGAACGTACGGCGGGAGTGCGGGACAGGTAGTCCTTGCGAAATTTGCTGTTGTAGCCGTCGGAGACAATTGTCAGGGCGCCGAAGTACTATACAGCAATCTCATTATCAGAATGCGATCCTTGCAAAGTTCGAATTGGACAGAACAGCCCATGCAGTTACTCACATAATCCTTCTCCGTCCTTGTTGTGCACTCAACACCTAGTATCTGCCCTGTCCATCCGTTCTTCACTATGTCCGTCACGGTTGTTTCAATTACTGTGACATTGGGTGTGGTCATAGCGGCAGCCCGTAGTTTCTGAATGAAGCGGCCATGATGGAATGATCGTCCTTCTGGCCGTTTTCCTGGTGTGTGGTCTGCATCTTCAGGGTACGGGATCTGTACAGGTTCGTCGTAAAAGGAAACTTGGTATCCGTGGCAAGGTATTGCGTCGATACCTTCAAGACACTCTGGATGTTGAAGGTGTCAGTAGATGTAGTGCAGTAGATACGGAAATAAAGTTGTAGAAGAAGCACATTGGGGGTCGTAGTGCAGCCATTCGAGCATATGTCCCTTCAATTCCCGGCGCATTGCTCCCAACAGTCCCAAGATCGCATGAGAAATAGCACCCACCTCTCAAACCCAACTTCTCCAAAGCCTTCACTCCACCCGGTTGCAACAATTCCCCAACAATCCGATCCGGCTCCTTCAAGCTCTTCTCTAATAGAATCACGCTCCTTCCTTGTCTGCCAAACGCCACTGCAGCAGCACAACCCACGATCCCCGCGCCCACAATGACTATATCCGCTTCATGATGCACTCGCCTACGTACCTCGCGTTCGTCGTGTGGAGTTGATATGTCTTCGAAGGAGGCGCTCGAGGAGGCGGAGGGAGAATCAAGAATCATGGGCATTGCGGAGACGGAGGCGACAGGGTGTAAAGACTGATTTATCGGGTTGAAAGTGAGCGCATTCGTTTGCTGCAAAGACGAATATAATGACAGACGCGAGGAGATAGGGCGGAACCAGGCAAAGGGAAAGGTGAAGCCGTGGGTGGGCGATTGGGAAATTTAATTCATGTGGAATTGGTGATTGGGTGGTCCCAGAAGCGATAGAAATGTAGGGTTCATCGAAGGCCGTCGGTGGGTCCGGGCGCGGCGGCGGGAGATCAATCTGTCAGGGGCAAGAAGCTGTGGTGCCACCAACACGTGAACTTGGTGTCACCCTTCCGCACTTCTACGCCCATCTTACATCCTTAATTCAACAATGCACAGCGTAACTGTACTCAGTTCATATATCTTTATGCATGCAGGTCAGAAACAGGGTCGAAGTTAAAAGTTCGTTGATTTAAGAATGTAAGTTAGGTGTTTCCTTAGATTTTATGTTGCGCCATGCCGGCCTGTAATGACGGTGAAAAATGCCTTTTGGAGATCCTTTTGAGAGCCGCATGACTAGAAATTTATACATTATGCGTGAGCGTACAGTTCCCCAACCCACGGAATCCAAGTCTCCAAGTCGCCATAGCCGGCCTTATATCCAAACCCAAAGAGCACAACATGGCCATGTCTTTGTTTTTCCTTCAAGAAAATGCAATCAAGATGCGCAATCAAATGCCGAAGATAATGCTCCCAGAAACGCCGTCCGCTGTGCCAAAACATGGAGGATCCTATACATCAAGCCGAAGTTACCAACTACAAGGCCATGCCGAGCTGAGGGCCTTGGCCAACCGCTGGAGAAGGCAATGGAGACGGTACTTCGACGATGGTGGCTTGTGTCATGTTGAGCTGATTCGGACGCTTCGGTGCTTCACTCTTTTGGGCCACACCATATTGCGATTGGCGGAAGTAGGAATCATAGAACTCGCTGAATCGGGGGTCCTGGGCGTCGGTAGTGGTTGTCGCAGAGCTTGGAGCGAGGGAACTTGCTCCACTTGGTCGGCGGCTCTGTTCGCGCGATCCGGCAGAGAGGGATGCTGAGTTTTGCTTTGAATGCTGGGGAATGGAGTAATTAAAGGAGAAATCGGATTCCGACGAGTCAGATCGATTCCGCTGGAGCATGGATTTTCTGTTTTCCTGGCTGTACAAGCTGCTGGCATCGCTCATATCCCGCTGGTGGGAGGGTTGATATGTCTTCGGTTGCAAGGCTTGAATGTCGTTGCTCGCTTTTGGTCCATTGCCAGGAAGTGATGCCTGCCTCTCAGGGTAGGCAGGGAACTGAGAGCGAGGCGCATCCCGGTTGTTCTCGAAGGGTATCGATGGGACTTGGATCTTGGGAGGTGGTCCGGGAGATGGTGGTGTGCTGTTATTGGGAGAACGGTCGTCGAATGACGCGGCTTGGGATTTGGCACCTGCACCTGGATTCTCTGGGGTTGAAATAGACCGGACTGATACGCGTAGACCCTCGGGCATCGGAATCTGAGGCGCTGAAGGAGCGTAATGATCTGGCTTAGATCGATCGGCGGGCGGGAATGTTGGTGATCGGGGCGATAATGATCGGGGAGTGAGATGACCGTCGCTTTCATCGTCCGACCCACCACTGAAGTGCTGGGGCTTGGCTCCTTGGGCAAGTACGGGAGACGGGGGTACCATGAGATTCATATTCACAGAAGCACTGTGGTTTATTCTTCCACTAATTTCTGCTTCCGACGGCCGTAGCTTGATAGTGGGAGGGGACTTCCTTCGAGGAGGCGAGTTTCCTGAAGAAAGCAGCGCTGAGGATGGGTCCGCACAATTACGTCCGTTCGTGTGGGCCAAGGGAAGACTTGTTACACTGCTTCCAGGCGAATGCGTCGTGATCTTAGGAGAGGCCAAGCTTCCAATAAGAGTATTTGAGCTCAAAGAAGGTGTTCCCGTATATGAACCAGCTGCTGAGGATGGACGGGATTGGGGAATTCCCGCGAAGTAGCCAGCCTCGAGGGCCCTGACACCAAAAAGATCTCCTTCATCCTTCTCCCGCGCATTGAGTTCCACTTGATCTTCCCTAAGACTGGCCGTCCCCTCTTCGAGCTTTGTGAGCTTCTTCAACCTGGGTAGCCAGTCAGTATACTTCAGTCGAAATGCAAACCTGACTGCACATACTTCTTCCGATCATATACAACCTTTGCGAGGCCGGCTCCAATCGTTGCAAGCAAAAGTATAGCAAAGACCAAGCTATCCATGTCAGTTCCAGGCACCTTCCTAACCGAGGATGAGGACTTACAAATACTTGTAGGCCAAGCCCATAGACCCAAACCAACCCATTTTGAAGAAGTGAAGGTTTTATCGGTGCTCAGATATCGAAAGAATAGAGCTACCCGCGCGCTGGTAGAATTGGCTCGAAAAGAACGTTGATCGGTAGGATGCCACAGGTGTGAATGCTGCAAGCCAATGATAGGTATATCCCAGCAGACGCTTGACCGGGAGGATAGGATGGGATATCGGGGTATCTCGAAGTGTTGTGCGCAAGCAGATTGTGTAACCCTGTTGGCTTCCGGATATATATGAATTAAGCCCAGGATTCGGTGCTGTTATGACCTTGTCAAAACGTGAGGTAGCAATAGATGACAACGCAAAACGAAAGGACGTGTGGAAGCCCACACAGCTTGAAGGAAAGACTGCTCGTACGGAACAACGAGGACAGATACGGAGGATGAAGGAAGGACAAAGAAGTGCGAGGAGAAACACGAGCGGCTTGGGCAAAGAAGAAAGCTTAGAGAGTCCGACGCGCAGACCACTCACGGCGCCTTTCCACACCCTCGGGCACGCCATATTCTGGGACTCGAGATCCCCAAAGCGGTACGGGACTTGGCTCCTGCACCATCGAGCAAGCGAGCCAGTTCTAAACGTGGTCAACGAGCTTTGGAGACCAAGCAGAGTTAGTGAATGTCCCTAACGGGTCGAGCTACGACGAGCCGTCGTGATCTGGAGCAGTGCCCAACCTCCTTCCGGGTAAGACAAGGCGAGTGACAATCCGCTAGACGACGCCGCAGGGCAGCTCCACAACGGCAGGATGATATGGCCGCGTAAGAGTAATGTCGAAAGGGCATAAAGATGGTGTGTCACTACCAACAGGTCATTTGAAATTGGCCCCCCATCCCGTCAGCCATCATTGACCGGATTCCGCAGGTGGTTGATGGAGAGCAAGCTGGCTGGCGCTGAGGAGCGACCATTTGGGATCCAGGGATGCAGTCTTGTCGCGATGCTGCGAGAGAGAAGGCAAGGCTCTCGACACCAATGAGACGGCGAGACGGGCTGCATTGAAAACGGGAATCGGAGGTGATTCGTCGTGCATCAGGGGGCTGTTCCATGCGGGGAATCACAGGAACAGGGAAGGCGCGGCAAGCCCTCGCCGACGCCGTGCATGTCGTCTTGGCAGGGGCGTCAACACGAGCGTCGAAGTCGCAGCACTCCGCAAATCCGAATAGGAGATGGCTGCTAGACATGCTGATTAAGTGGACTTGTCTGAGGCTGCCTGACTGCACTCTCAACGATTGAGTAATAGCAACCTCTAGTTTTGCCCTCAACTGCCGACTTATCCAGCGGTGGATTGCTTCATGAAGAGCTAACAAACTTCGACCTCGCCCGAAGCGTCGTGGCTTTCAACATCCCGCCCCGGCCGTCGACAGTGAAGGACAGTGAAGTGACACCGCTGCATGCAGGCAAACTGCAGAGTGTTTTCATGTTTCACAGCACTCGTCTGAAATAAGTCTGACAGCTCGGTATCACAATGACACGAACCCTCATGGCAAACCGCATATTCTCTCTTTCAGGCGACGCGCGACACTCGTATTGATCCTTTCCAGTAGCATGGCATGTTTTCGTATCCCATCGAACACGCGCACCCGACTCGTATGGCCACAAACTCGCATGGTATACTCATGCCACAAACCTACTTGTGACGGGGCCAAGCAGCCCGACGTCTACCAGAAAGCTTCGCTATTCAAGGCCGGTAGAAGCACTGGCGAGATGCTGTGTTCCCCGCGGTTGAGAGCCGGTTGAACTCTAACCGCCCTTTCCAGAATCGCATCGCTCTGGTAGTCGGCGGTACTCTATGCGCCAGCGCCATGTAGACATCTGGAACGGTGGAAACATTGACAATTGTTACCACGTCACGTTGCCAACCTCGGCTGCTATGTATGGATGGCTCATAAGCGCTAAGCGACGCTTGGTCGTAGGGCAGGTAGCTTGTGAGGCTATTGAGTCAAGAAGCATCCCAGCTATTGCCGAACTTCCTCCAATACATCTAGAGTGGCCTAGTTTCCTTCTTGATATACCCATTCCAGCCGAAATACCAGACTCAACTGGTCGTAGCAATGCTCTATTTTTGCCACGGTTCAAGGGGTCCTTTCTCCTCATTTCTTCCTCTGGGGGGAGTGCGCATGAGAAGTTTCTCCTGGAGTAGGGCAGCCCCTTGAGGTTTTAGGAGGTCTGATTCTCCATGTTCTCTTCGATATCAGTCACTGTTGATTCAGAGATGAGGGCGTCTCGCCTTCAATACCACAATATCAAGATTCTTGTTTGACCTATCATTTTCAAGCCGACACTAATCCAGTCAAACTTCTTGGCGAGAGTCCTCACGATGGTTTGCATCATTGCCCCACTAACGAAGCACTGCACGGCTCTGGCCGCCAAACAACGGTCACAATACTATTCCCTCAAGCCACCAACTTCAAATATCCTTAGCCATTCACCAGATCAACTATGCCTGCCTCGAATAAATCAGAAGTGATCGCTACAGAGCCATTGGTCAGTTCTTACTCTGCAACCTCCAACCATAAGACGATAGTCCTGATACCGTTCAGGACCACAAAGACGCTCGTTGGGCAACCCTAGTAAAGTAAGCCATCATTCATTTCTTACTATGTTCCAGTGATGCCTTTTAAAGACAAGAAATTTCGGCCGACTGTAGAAACTCTTCACGTCGCTTTATAGCTGACCTCAACCCAGAACCACATACACGGACCCCCAAGGCGCAACCCGCACCTGGGAATCCGCCGAACGTCTGACACGCCCTAAAGGCTCTCTTATTGATGGCGTTGGAATCGTAGCTATCCTTCAAGACCCCTCCAAACCCTCAGCCCCACCTTCCATTCTCCTCCAGAAGCAATGGCGTCCACCCGTCGATGCTACGGTTATAGAAGTACCCGCAGGACTCATTGACGCCGGGGAGACAGCAGAGCAATGTGCTATCAGGGAGCTGAAAGAGGAGACGGGGTATGTTGGAGAGTTGGTTGGGGATGGGTTCAGTGTCAGCCCTATCATGTTCAATGGTAAGAAGCAACTAACCATTATTCTTCGAACCTCGTTCTAGTCACTTCGCACACCATTGACACCTCTATGCTTCTCCTATCTAGAACCTGCTTCTCCCACTACTTGATAATCTCCCTCCCATCAAGTCCTTCTTTGCACTCAGGCTGTTTTCCCACTCCATTCTTTCCCACGCACACTTTTTTTTCATAATACATCTAAAACCCAACCTCCTCCCCCTCAGACGTACTCCCCCAATCACCAACGCCCTCAATCCCTTCCACTTATCCAATCTAACACCCCACCCATCCCAACAGACCCCGGCTTCTGCAATACCAACCTCCGCATGCTCCACCTAACCATCGACCTCTCGCGCCCCGAAAACCAAAACCCGCAACCCGAACTCGAGGACAACGAATTCATCGAATGCTTCACCGTCCCGCTAAAAGATCTGTATGCCGAATGCCGGAAGCTGGAGGGGGAGGGGTATGCGATTGATGCAAGGGTAGGGACGCTGGCCGAGGGGATTGAGATTGCGAGACGGTGGAAGTTGGGGTGAGATGAGAGAGGCGTGTGTCGTTGGAAGTATAGAGTTAGCGGGGGTTTAAAGATGCGATGACATTATTGACGTAGATCGAATAGGTAGAGAAGAAGCCATGGATCTAGTCTATCAAATGCATTATGCGAGTGAGATATATAGACAGTGTGGTTCCATGACCTGCATATCACCCATGCTTTAAACCAAATACTATACAAAGAGCATTCTAAATAAGCCATCCAGACTCCGTGAATATCAACTTCTCAAAACGACGCTCCGTTCTCATCGCCATTGATACTGACACCATTAACTCCATCCACAAGCCCATCCACAGACTTCTCCTTCGCCTCCTTCAACATATCCTCAGTAAGCGGTTTCAACAATCCCGCACTAGCCGCCACGAACCCGAGATAGGGTCTTGACGGATCCAAGACCCTACTCAGATACTCCGGATGAAACTGAACTCCAACGAACCAAGGGTGATCCTTCAACTCGATGATCTCCATCCGCTCTCCTTTATCGTCCTTGCCAACAAACGACAATCCGCCCTTTTCGAGTCGTTCGATGTAGGCGGGATTGACCTCATACCGATGACGATGTCGTTCTAAAATCGCTTTGTTCTCCTCTTTCGACGCATACAGAGCACGCAAGCGACTCCACTCGCTGCCAGGCTGGAAAAGGGTCGGGCGAAGACCGAGGCGCATTGTAGCGCCCATAGTCCGTTTGTCAATCTCAGGCATGAACATGATGATTTTATCATCAGCTTGCGCGTTGAACTCCTCTGAGGTTGCGCCTTCGATTCCGCAGCAGTGACGCGCGAATTCGATCACGGCGATCTGCATACCGAGGCAGATGCCCAAGTACGGCGTACCATTCTCACGAGCCCATTTCGCAGCCGCGATCATACCTTCTGTGCCTCGTAGGCCGAAACCGCCAGGAACAAGAATGCCTGCGGCTGTGCAGACCTCATGCCAGGCTTTGTGAAACTTGGCAGGGTCTTTCCCGCGTGTAGATGCTTCGAGGTGCTCTGCATCCACCCAAATGAGATTGAGTTTGCGTCTGCAACGCATGGCTGAGTGTTCTAGGCTCTTAATCACGGAAAGATAAGAATCGTGGAGTTCAATATATTTGCCTACCAGGACAATGGTCACGGTCTCGAAAAAGTGGTTTTCGGTTGCTGTGAGTGATTTCCATTGGGCCCAGGTTCGGTGACCTTTTGTGACTAGCGCGGGAGATATGGGCAGTGAGGAGAGGTTGAGGATATTTCGTAGGGAGTTAACCAGGCCTTGCTGTTCGAGAAGAAGGGGAACTTGGTAAATTGAGGGCATATCACGGACGACAACGACTTGGTCGACGTCCACTTGACAGAAGTGGGCTATTTTGTCGACGGCACTGGGCTCCAGATCTCGTTCGCAACGACAAGCAATCTTCGCAGTGTCAGTTTTGGTGACAGTAAATATGTTTCGTCACATACCAAATCTGGAATGAGACCTGCGCTCCGTACAGCTTTGATAGCTTGTTGGGTAGGCTTCGTCTTCTGCTCCCCGTTGATTACAGGGACGTACGAGACATGGATCTGCAGGAAATTATTCTTCCCTGCTCTCCGTCGCAACTGAGTCATAGCCTCGATGAACGGCATGCTCTCAATGTCACCGACCGTGCCACCAAGCTCGATTATGCACACATCCGGCACTTCGTTGGTATCATCAACCGGTATCCGGGAAACTTTCTCAATCCAATCTTGGATTGCGTCCGTAATGTGTGGTACGACTTGGACTGTCTTGCCAAGATAGTCACCCTTCCTCTCCCGTTCGATCACATGTTGATAGATTTTCCCAGTCGTAATATTGTTCTCGCGTGTCAAGGTGATGTTGAGGTAACGTTCGTAGTTACCCAGATCGAGATCGACTTCACCGCCATCGCTTAGGACGAACACCTCACCGTGCCTTAGACGCGATCAGTGACTTGCACATACTCCGGAAAGATCCAAGACACGTACTCCTTAGGGTTCATAGTCCCCGCATCGACATTGAGGTATGGATCGACCTTGATCGATGAGACGTGCTCGGCTTGTCAGCAAGGAGCCGGAACGTCGTGTTCGGTGGGTAGTCTTATCTTCAATCCAATCGTCTTGAGTAAGAGACCGGTGGAGGAGGCTTTTGACGCGTCAATGTCAGCTTTCCGAGGCTCAAACGCGAGTTCGAGGCGGGTGCATGCTTACCTATTATGCCTTTCCCCACGCCGGAGATGACACCTAGACATGTCAATGTCGGGCAATCCTGTCAAGAACAACGCAAACAAACCTCCAGAGACAAGTACGTATTTCATGATAAAGATGTAGACTTCGGAGCGCCTTGCCTGGCTTTGGCCAGGGGGAGAGAAGAGGAAGCCCACAGCAAAAGGCGTCAAAGAAATTTGTATCGCTGGAGGTGGGGCACTGCCGACGCGCTAGCATAAACGAAGGACGAGATGGCTTGACATCAGATCCTTCAATCAACTCCAATCCAACCTCACCCCTTCAGAATGCTGTCAGTTGGCCCCTATTTGTGCCGAAAATAATAATGTTTAGTCGTCAATCTAAACTATGAATTGGTATCGTGCTCGATGCGGTATTCCAAATGCATTACACCATTCCGCCGTAGTGTGCTCCAATCCTTTCTCGTGTACAGAAATCCGCATCGTTCATACTCCGCAAACCGAGCAAATCAAAGCACGCGTTCGTTGTCGTGAGAATATGCCCCTGGATATCTATCCAAGTCATCGCGCATATGTCAAATCAAAATGCCACCGTTTCCCGCTCTAAATGAAGCCCAACGAAAACAATATCCCCTAGTTCTGCAAGCCGAAAAAGCCACAACCAGTTTACTCCTTGCGCCGTCGTTTTCCCTTGGTTGGGTCGTCATCGTCTTCCTCTTCTTGGCTGACAGACAACCTTTTGCGAGCCAGCGCCTTTTCGTTGCCTTTCTTCACCTGTATATTACATCCTTGCAGTTTGAGCGCCCGGGTAAGGGCGCTGCTAGGCCGCATCCCTGGGAAATCTTTCGCTGTGTAGACCGTGAAAACATCGCTCAACACTTCCGTCAATATTGGTGAGAATCCTCCCACGTGTAAATTCATTGGATCGATTCTCATTAGCACAAATCGAAGTCGGTATTTTCCGTGTGTGCGGCATGATAAATCTGGGAAGCAGAAGAAGCAACCTTCGAGATCGTGCTCATCTTTCGCGACAGATGGCGAGGCCACGAGCTGGCCCATTAATCTCCGGGTAGTTCTTCTATCTGGTTGCACTAGTGCGGTTTCTTCGTTCGTTCCATCTGCGTTCCACAGAGTACAGTGAACGACATTGAGAGAGTAACGTAACTCCTCGGTGTCAGCGACGCCCGTTTTTGGATCAGTGACGAGAAGCTGGATAATCGGCGGCGGATCTATCACTCTCCGATCTCTTTCTCCGAAGCCACAAGCTCGCGCTGCGATGGGTTGCTGCCGTACCCGCAGCTCATAGTTCAATTGCCTAAATGGTTTTAGATTTTCTCTTTATTGTTTTCATGAGCGGCACTTACAGCTTTTCATTTAGAACTGGCTGTGGTATAGAGCCTGGTAAGGGCACTTCCCTGGGTATCTGCCGCGCGGGACCAGACGATGGCGGTTCAGCATACGCTAAGGGACCCAACGATGTAGTAACAGATCCCCGATGCGATCCTACGGATCCACGGAATGGGGTGTTGCTACCCGCATAACTTGGCGTGTAGCTTGGAGACGGCAGTGGGGCGTAGGATTTCTGTGAGGGTTCCACGGGGGACGCAAGGGATGCAAATGGTTGCTCTGGATGAGGAGGTCGCGGGTCTTCGTAGGAAGGGTAGCGCTGTTCAGTCAGCCTCCTTGGTACAGATCTCCCCTCGAACTCTGAGCGAGGCGATATTGATGGTCCATACTGCTGAGGCGAGTAAGGCGGGTCGGATCGAGGCGGGGTGTACGGATTCGTATGCAGCAGCTTTTCTACAGGTGCGGCGGGCCTTGGATGGGATTGATGAGGTTGAGGTGGCTGATGACGCGGTGGCGGGCCTGGCTGAATTGAGGGGAGGGGCTGGTTGATGGGCGAGCGATATTGATACTCGGGTCGTACGGGACTGGGAGGAATGGCTAGCGGAGGCAGTTGGACTGGCTGCGGAAGGCGACGATACGGATGGGTGAGAAAGGCGGGAGGGGGGAAGTTCGGTAGCTTCTGCGTCTCTGTCATGTTGGGCGAAGAGTCGAGGGTATTAGTAGGCGGATGTAGAGGCGGCCGAGGAGGTTGTTGGCCGGACATGCGTTATATTTTATTTGCCCGCGGCAGGAGACGATGCACGAAGCCGCATTGGGAGCACGACGTCGTAACCAGTTCACAGGAGGCTCTGGAGGGCTCGGGGGAAATTGGGCAGCCAGGAGGGGTGCGAAGGTTGGACAGGAATGACACTGCCTCGAAAGGTGCCAGATGTGCCAGATGTGGCGGTCTGGAGTTTATAGGTGAAAAGGCCCCTTGGAGGAAGCGTGCATGTATCTGATCGCCCACGGCAAGATCGCCGTGTGCCGGGGCGCTTTCAGTTACGTCTGGCTTCCGTGCTCAGACAACGAGTTCCCGGGGAGGCATGTGGAGGGATGAATGGCAAGCCCACAATTGCACAAGCCTCACGCCAGACATCTGCGACAGCCAGCCTGGAGGGGAAGAGGCAGCCGAGAAGGGACGGCTGGGGCCTGTAGCCTCGCGCAACTGGCCTCGCTGGCGATGCCGGTCCCGGGTGCTTGGCCAAAAGACCCAGGAGTGGGACGACTCTGGAGGCGTGGATAGGGCGCCGGGACTGGCCCAGCAGCGCGAGGACTCAGGAATGTGAGCTGTAGGTTCGAAGAGGCTGTGGCTTGTCAGGATCATGCCGGCCGGCCTTTATCCTGCAACGGCCGCCCGCAACTCCATCACGGGCACTAAAGTAGAAAAGACTGCTAGCCCGGCGGAGCAAGACATGCTGCTCTCGCGCGACGAGCTTAGCACCACCCACCCACAGTCGGCCTTCGCTGGCGCCGTGATACACCATCCACTGCTCCTGTCCAGCCATGCTGCCGCCCGCAGTGCTGCTAAGCTCTAGCAACTCGCAACGAGCCCGGCGAGCATGCGGTGTAGGCCAAGCCCCATTTTCGTCCCGCGCACCAACTCGAGCTGGCTCCCGGATAAAACCGCAAACAACGGCTGCGTCCCCAGGTTTCGCAGCTGTGAAGGCCAGACGGGTAAAGCGACTGTTTCGAATCGCTCGCTGCTGCAGCGCACTAGCAGAGGCGTATCACACTGTGTCCCGACCAATTTGTGAGCAATAATCTCATAGATTGGCATGTAACTCCGAGCATACATGGGCACAGCAACAGCGTAGCATTGGGGTGTCTCTCCGAACGTCTGCCCGTCATGCCCTGAATTTCCGCCCTCGCGGAAAGGGGTAAGCTTTCGACTTTCGAGATAGAGAGAGAGAGAGAGAGAGACAGAGTAGTGCCATCAAAAAGCCCCTTCGGTCTGCCTTGCTGGCGGGAGCTCGCATGCCCAGCTCAAAGCGATTTTCCAGTGACCCGAAACGTACGGGATTGCTGATGGTGGCGGCGTCAAGAACCAGGAAAGACGATCTATCAACGGCTTAATCCCAGCACGGTGCGAATTAACGTTGGTGGAGAGCAGCAGCTGGCAGCGGCTAAACGCTATCGCAGAGCCCTCGGCAGTGTGAGAACCAGCACCGTACCAAGACCCTTTCCAACCCACCTGTCCGATGCCACAAGATGCCAAATAATGGCAAATCGGTCTGAGTGATTTTCATGCCATCGTGTCTCGTTAATGCTCGCCTGTGCAACCCGAACAACCATCACTCCTTACGCTCAATTCGCCTCTCAGCCACACCACTCTGGCCGCTCCCGGGTTTTCGGCTGGCAGACAACGGCCTTCATGCATGATAATATGAAAGATGTGCTCCTTCCACCTAGGTTCGAGAACAGCTCAGCTCTGAACCCTGGCGGACGGTCTACCATGCAGCCAGCCAAGTCCGTGGGCGATTCCATCTCCAATCGGCAGCTCTGCGTATGGCGATCACTCCTATGCCTTGTCCGAACTTTCCTCGAAGGCTGGGACGATGCTTTGATGTGGCTGACAGGTTTGCAAATGCCATATCTTCGGTTGTCGCAGACAGACTCGCTGACCATGCACATAATGCGACATATCACAGATGGGATTATCCTCCCCATGACTCCGGTCCGTCCCCTCTTCTGCCTTGCCATCCAGGAAATGAGAGAATGAACGATGCGGTCATGGGATAGCATCTTCCAGATGGCCATGGCATGGATACCCAGGGCTTCGTCTTGATCGGCATTGGCAACGAACTACTGCATCGGGATTTCTGCAGAAACAGATTCGCTGAAGCTTAATTACTTGCGCGGGCAATTCTAACCGGTCTTGATTTCCGCTTTCAGCCGCGACGTTGAGAAGGCCTGGCTGATGAACCCGAAGCGCACATCCAGCCTAAAGCAAAGGCCATCTTGCATGTGTCTGCGAACCAGTCTCCTATCCCTGTCGCAGGCTTACTACGGAGTATTGGATCTACGGTGGCTGGTGGGCATGCCATTGAATATGTGTATTGCCTCATCCAGCAGGTAGTTAGGCAAAGTGGAGCTGACTGTCTTTCCACCTATCCAGGTACTACCACAGCAGGCGTCAGAATTTCTATATTCGGGCTTTACTTTCCCTGCGGATTCAGAGACAGAAGACTACGCAGTCGATAGTTTCGACGCCCGCTAAAGGATAGATACTTCCCTAAAATCAAATCACGAAGGCCAAACGGCGTGTGCGGACAGCAAAAAGCTTCACCACTAGATTGATGCACATCCTGGATTCTGGCAAATTATTACACTCAGTGTGCTACTGTAGAACCTACTCGCCCTGAGTTGCACGACCAATGTTTACGTGCCGTTTCACCTACAATCCATAACGATATTGTATATGCCGTGATAATTTGCGTCTGAAACTTGCAGCTGTTTCTTCCTGGTCCTTTTGATATCGGTAGAAGTCCGATTTGGGCGTAGACTTTGATAGCTCGCGAGCTTTGTGTAACACGTTGTCGACATGTGGGGTGGAGTGGAGAGTGGAGACGTACCCGAGCCACTTTCAACCTCCTCCGTTCACTTCCAACCGCCTCGTCTTAGCCAACCAACCCCCATCCATATTCGCCCAAACAAAGCTCCATATGAAGTGTTTCATCCAAGACTCGCCCTTTGTGTTTAAATGGGCACCCTGAACAACTCGTGACTGCAACCGAGCAGGTATTCTAGAAAACTCCCGAAGGTGATCGGCGCCATTGCCGCGAATTTACCAACAGGCACAGCAAAGATGACTAGTTGGGGCAATTATGAAGGTGAGCAGCACTCTATTTCATTTAAAAGCCCCAGTCCGCCCCGGCAATTGTGGACCAGATCTTCGCTGACCGTGGCATATTACTTGTCTCAAGGTTATCAGGGTTGCGCGCGACATTTTCCTGGGTCAGCGCGATCATCGCATATCGAGGACGCCCGTTTGTCCCTGCTTCAAAGCCTGATCCCGGAACTTTTCAAAGCCAAGTATTGCCTTGACATCGGTTGCAATGGCGGAGTTGTCACTGTCCAACTTGGTAAGCCAGTCGGGATTCCCCTGCCAGCGCGCAAGCGATTATTGCCCTGCCTCTCTGATATTGACCGTTCCAGCTCTCAACTTCGATGCTGCCGCCGTGACTGGCGTAGATATCGATCCAAATCTCATCACACAGGCTCGCCATCATCTCTCCGTGCGGGCCTCCCGCATTCGCCCTCCTGCCGACGGTACAGAAAGAATTGTAGATTATTTCCCTATCTCTGCGGTCCTTCAGCATGGATATCGCTCCAGGGATCGTCAGCAGAAGAGGACAGTCGCCCAAAAGGACGCAAACTTTGCTGTTGCACCGACCAGCTGGCCTTGCGTCAAATTTTTCTCCGAAGACTGGGCTGTATCAAAAAACCCGGCTACAGCGGGCCCGTACGATATTATCCTCGCTTTCAGTGTCGTCAAATGGATACACCTAGAGCACTTGGATGAAGGCTTGGAGATTTTCTTTTGCAAATGCTCTTCATCTCTCTTACCAGGCGGCTACCTAGTTCTTGATATCCAACCCTGGGAGTCATACGAGAAAGCTGTTCATCCCAAGAAGGCACCTCACTTCGGAGCACGCCTAAAGCGCTTGAAACATCGGCCTGAAACATCCTTCACTGAACTTTTGACAGAGCAGGGACTGGTCCATTGTGTCACGTCCGAGGCATTACCGCGCCGGATAAGCGTGTATCGCAAAAACTGACAGCGGAAGGGTGCGGGGTGTATAGGTGACCTCGGGATGGCGGGGATTCATTTGATCCCGATGCGTATAGCACGAGCCCTCTACAGCCCTCTAGACGTGATCATGCACTTCATTTGCGCTTCTCGGGAATTATTCAACCTCACCCGGGGAATTCCTAATCAGCCGGCCAATCAAGAATTGGGAACACGGCATAAAATCAATAAAGGTCCCTCTTCTGACCACTTGGTGCTCTGAGCATTCGGCAATTGGACATCGCTTGCAGATTCCTTCAACCAGGACGGATTACACCCCCGCGCCAGTACTTTATCGAGATTTAAAGGGTGGCGGCTAGGACCTTCATCCCTATTGTCTTATTCATCAATCTCGCTACATCTGCTCTGCAAGTCCAGCACAACAAGAATGTCGTGTAACTACGCAGGCTTTGCTGGTCTTTTTACTCGAACAGTCAATGAAACCGCGTTTTGTGGGTCTCTCCAAGCCGCAGTCAAGCGATCCTTCACCATACCAAAAAGGCAGGTCCTTAATCCGCGAAATCTTTGGTCTGTGTGTTTCCCGCCACCGTTTATCCTTACTGTCTTTTCGTTTACTTCGAGCTTCGAGTATGTTAGGGCCTTTCCAGATGAATGTGTGCTGGCAAGCAGTACCACCTGCACCCAAACACGACCATCTAATGCACTTTGGTGGACGCGCTAGGTAGAATTCCAATTGCTTTCTAACGCCAAGATGGATCGGTTGATGCAGTCACGGTGTGATGCTGAGCACGAGCGGCAACTGCAGGAAGTCTTCAAGTGATGAACCTACCTTAGCTGCACATGTCAAGCGAATGCTTCACTCCAGTCTCACATTCGGGCCGAAATTGCTGTAGTGACTTTCCCTAGTGTGGACCTTATCCACCGCTTCCTCTGCACGTCCTGGGTGGACTGATGATCGCCAACATCGATGTGTTGTTCGTAGATCAAAGGCACCTCATCGTAGCCTACGCTTGATATCCGTCATATAGATCCGGCTCTTTCGGCAGAGCTCTAGTGTTCCCGCTACTTCCTCAAGCTCATCTCATTAAACAAGTAGGACTTGTACATACAACTCGGCAGTCAAATTTGACTGCACAGATGAATCCCCGCTTGCCTCGTACGACAAGATTCATGTTCGGACAGATGGTGAGTGCTATGAGAGTCACGAAGCCTCATAGCGCCTATGGTCTACGGTGTGAGGACCTCACTCTTTGTGGCTCTGGTAGCCGCAGGAGCTGCAATGGGCGACGCCTCCTTGGACTTGTTCAATTGCAGATGACCTGATCGACTGCGTGAAAGGGGCCATCATGACAAAATTGTCATTAGCCTAGCTGGATGAATAACAGCTGCAACTCATTTCAAGTCCACTTGAGGGTCAGTGATGTCCAACCAGCTTTGTCTGGCGACTACGGCTAAGATTCGCGTTCACAGGGCCCACGGAAGATCTCAGCGAGTTGGAGCAGAGCCTTGCTACTGCCTCCTACAAGGCGAGCGACCGTGGTATCTTTCTTGTAGTTGTAGAAAAGTTGCATATTGCTAGGCAACTGAGCTCTCCATTCCAACAGACATGTTCCCCCTATCCACGAGTTTCAACCCCTCAACTACTTCTGATAAGTCCACATTGTCTTTCTTCTTCATCGATCCTCGATGGCCAAAAGTGGTACATCATCGCCTTAACACTCACAGTGCGCCTCAAGATTGAAACGCTATGCCATACCCTCACAATACAATGCCTGCTCTCTGCAGCAGTGAAAAGACGAACGAAAGATATTAAATTCCGCTGATGCTACCCTAGACAGTCTTCCCGTGAGCACGTACGCACTTACAGAATCATCTCCATATCGAACAGTCCTCCCTACAGAATGAACTTCTTTTTGTCACCTTCGCTCAGATGATCAGACCCCTTGATCAAACCGACGAGGCGCCGTCAACACACGGGCGAGATCATCTCCACAGCTAAGGGAACGAGCTTGAGGCCTTGGGCTTGGCTGGTACCCTCAGTCACCGCCTTGCTTTGGCAGAGTATTCCTACTCTTGTAGCCCAAGCTGGACTCGATTTGTGCAATAACTACGCAACGCTATGGATCGTGCTCTTTACTACATAGGATGGTATAATTGTTCGTGGTCACTCCCAAGATCGATTCTGTTCTTGTCACAGCAGGAAGACAGAGCTGTGAGAGTGGCGGCGGACAATCAATAAGCTAAAGACCCAGAGCATTTCCTCAATCTGGGCCAAGACTAAGGACTTGCTGATTAGTATCGCTCGACATCCTTTCATGACAGCATAACGGCTCTACCCCCATTACATAGCTCAAATGCGTTACGCGCACAGCTAGAACATGAAGTCGATCTCTGGCACGCAGCCTGTGTGGGGTCGGTAGACGGCTGAAACGTTGCTTTAGCTTCATTCTCGCACGATAGGGGAGGGCTCCCACGGAACAGTTGATCTTGACTATACTGTTTGATGATGCATATTTGAAGAAGTATATGTCAGGAGACGTCCAAGTACCATGTTCGACAGTGTTGAAAGAACTAATTTGAAGCATTTGGATAGATACTGTCATGCCTCGTCGAGGCCCCCTCTCTACAATTACCTTGTCCTCTGCACGATCTATGCAAAATTGAACGGATCGACTATCACATCGATTCGCCAACCGGGCTTCTCACCGACTTTCCAGAGCGCATTGTCAGTTCTAAGACCCGGGCCAACAGATGCTGCTTTTCGAAAACATGTTCGGCAAGCATGGTCAATCTACAGGAGATGAGTTGGCAAGGCATTGACTCTATGAGTTCATTTGAGTACACTGCTTCATGTGTCACCATAACCGGAGGGAGTCTCATGATGTCAGGGGACGCGAATGAATCGGCAAGATAACCAAAATTGGACATAAAGCACGCTCAACTTCAGCCGCAAACTGTGGAGTGATCGGAGCCCAGCGCTCAGGGTACCGAAACCAACAACCAGAACGTTGGTGCTTGATACGCAAGATCCCGAAGATAGCGCCGAACACCTCACTCGAGCCATGTAACAACATGTTGCGAGGATCGGCACGTCAATGCAAGCAACACTTTATATCTCCGACTCGTGGACTACGTAAGGGGTCTGTATGTTACCTTCTCACGGCATAAGGCGGTACCATTTGCCCAACATAATGTATTAGTTCGTCAGGGTCAGTGTCGTAAGTTCTCACGGTCGGAATAGGACTAGTCATTCTTGCGAGAGTCCCATGATACAGACATTGTACGTCCGCAGAAGCAAGGCAATGATACCCTATTACGGCAAGCCGAATATCATCGGAACCATAGTGGCTCCCAGTTCCACAACGTCAGTTGGTTTCTAGTGAGTGTAACAATTCATGGCCCTTTCAACTTTACCGTTTCCCATCCTCTGAAGACGAAGACAAATTTCTGGTACAGTCTGAATCGCTTTTGCAAGGGTAGCTGGCCTCTGTCCTTTATAGAAGTCTCAGGAACGAATGATGAACGTCGAGGCGTCGCCGTGAATGAGCCACAAACTATTACCCGACGTGGTTGGCGATACCAAGCTGCGCAAAACCACCTTTCACTGATATGTAGTTGATCTTTTTCTGGAAGACCCCGTCGTAATTTGGCAAATCTAGATGCGTTGATAGGGAAGACAACACTTGGAGCTAGCACAAGTGCTGTGCTACAACATCTTGCATGGACTTTAAATAAATCGAAGGACACAAACATGGACGGGAAGTTTGCTTCGTCACAAGACAGCGGACATCCTTTCAAACCCAGAACCCTAAGCTATTGCAGCTTCGTTTCAACCCGTGAGCAGGGCACCTCTTAAATCGGACAGCAATATTGCAGTCAATTGGCCTTGAAGAATATCAGGGGTCGAGTGACGTTGTAGGTACAGCGACATTGATCAGGCAGGGTTGCATATGTGGCACATATGCACTATGCTTGCCCTCGGTGGTTTGCAACCCTCATATGACATCTCGAGATGTATATCTAGAAGGGAGGTGTCGGACAGCGCATCTGTCGTCCAGCCTTAGTGGCGAGAAGCCAGGCATCACGTAATCCAGTAATGGCACATCAGCGGGTATATCCTCCAATGATGGCGGCGAGCAAGCTGCGATCATCGGCATGATGCAGAAAGCCCCCTTGCGCTTCTGCAAAACATCCTCCGGGCCCCAGGGGCCGTGTACAGCTCATCATCGAGAGGCCACAACAGTTTCCGGTGATGCACGGCATCTCAAATCCACCCACACAAACGCTGCAATTGCACGAAAAGGCCCGCCATCGTCGAAGCAAGAGGCCGTCTGTCTAAAATAAGCCGTGGTTTCGATATTCACAATGGAGCTGCCACGTAGCGGCCAGCGGCTGCTTGCACCGACAGCTCTCCTGTCTCTTTTTCCCTCCTGCACCTCTTGCCTCGTCATTAGGCGGGCCGGCATGATATCTTCGACAACGACAAATGCTCTTTTGCCATTCAACGCCCTCCAGGATGACCGCCGTACATTCCAAGGGACATGATACATTGATGGCGACGCACACTCGGCTTGAGCGCATCGTCTGCTGTGTGGTGGCGGATGTGCTTCAGCTCGAAGGGCACCCACGCTACCGGCCATGTTTCGGGGGCGCGCTGCCCGTGAAATATTTATATCCATCGATGCTGCTCACGCTGGACCCGCTCAGTCACCGATAGCGACAGAAGCACGTCTGAGACAATTGCCCCAACCACCTCTCTCACAGCGGGACGCGGAATCGCGAGACTGGACTGCACCACTGCTCCGGTAAGCCCGCGAGTAGAGACGCTGAGGCGCCGACTACGACTAGACCCCGTTGGAGAGGGCGCAATAACATTCTGACTACTGCTGTAGGGATAATTCGATCGGACAGCAGCCGAGCGGAAACGCCCTCCAGCTCCACGATCGTTTGTGCAGATCTGGCGGAGTGGCAGAGTGGTCAATTGTTTACCCACCCTGCGCCGTCAGCTTACATGTGCTATCCTTGCCACGGTCCGCAAGACGAAGCGAATGACCTTCGAACCCACGTCGTACACGCTCGACTAGACGCCCAACACCACCATTCGCCATCTGGGCGGCCGACGACAGACATCGATACATATATCCCTCCAAGATCGTGCGGCCGGTGAGCGCCCCGAGATCCACCATCAGACCGCCAATTCCCACGGGCAAACATAAAGAGGCATGCCTCCCGACAGCAGTAGCTTCACTGCTCTCAACATTCCCAGCAACGCTGTTCCGGAATGGATGGGATCATTCACCCTCGCTGCCCCTCCAAATACCGACCTATGGCGGAAGCCACCCAGATCTGACACCTCGACCGCCCCCATCCTTTATACCGCCCTACGACACCCTTTTATCGCGGCCGAAGTCACCGTCTCTGCAGACTGGGAGCTGGAATGGGATCAGGGAGGATTGGTGATATTCGCAGGGGTACCTACAGGACGGATTGGGGCAGTTACAGCGGCAGCGCAAATGACAGCCAATTCTACACCATCACCGACGAGTACCACGACACCGGCGTCAACAACGACGAATAATGCGGGGGCAGGCGCGACGGTAGCACAACGGGGACCACCCCCGCCGTATGTGCCTCCTGCGCCGGCCTCCAAATGGGTCAAGGTTGGCTTGGAATTCTGTAACAACGCGTGCCACGCAACGTCGGTTTGCGCAACATCGGACGGGGCGGATTGGGCACTAACGGCGCTGCCACCTCATCACGCGCGCAGGCTGGACCTGCGGGTCAAGATTGAGCGCATTGGATACGCACTCTGGATCTGGTACGAGGATGAGGTTTCGGGGTGGAAGAAGCTGCGAGAGGTGACATGGTTCTTCTGGGGTGTGGAGGACAAGGCTGTCCGTGTGGGGGTGTATGCGTCGAGACCGGCGAACTTTGGTACCACGCAGTATGAAAGAAGACATGGCGGACCGAGTGTCACACAGCGGAATCTCTGCGTTGACTTTGAAGGGTTGGAGATTTATTGAGAATTGGTTAGCCATGGTTTGTTAGGCCTCCGCTCTTCACTGTTGTTCACAGTGTGATACCATCCGCGTTTGACGGTGCTACCTTTCGGTTTGCGAACTCATTTAGCGGTTCGCCGTTTTCTGCGTTGTCTCATTTCTATCAGATTGTGTTGCTATTCTTCTGTATGTATTTGCGGCATTCTCCCTTGGTTCTCGAACTCCTTGTCAAGTACTTCTCATGGCGTTGGAGTTTCATTCAACATTCTTCATCTCACATCAACGCTACCCATTTGCGATTATTTGCATCATTCATGCTTTCTAATGCTGACGAGCATTATCTGTTGTATTTTATATATTAGGGTCATATACATTACTATTTCAGTCCACTTGCTAAATCTTCCAATTGCTTATGTCATACCGCTCACCATTCACGTGAATAACATGTCCCTGTCTTACCACTTTAGAAATGCCGTAAAGACGAAGGCTTCTGAGCTAGCTTCGAATCACAACACCAACTTCATGTGCCGGTGCAATTATTCTCCATTGGAGCCGCGAACTACCGCGACGATACCGTTCGGCTTCACCGAGACAAACTAAGACCTAGAATCCTACGAGAAGCCTATGCCTTACGACATTCCTAAGAGTACTTTTCCACCACGCTCATCACCACAATGCCTAAACATCCCTATCTACTGCTATCTCTGGCTCTAGCTCTTACGGTACAATCTAAATCTATTGCCCTCTCCGAATCCGATACTCGACCAGGAAACTGCGACCTCCCCGACGTTCCCTGTTCGATAGCCACTACATTTCCCCAACCACGTCAATATACCAGCACGGGTTCTCTGCTTGTCACTGAAGCTGCAGCGACCTTGGTGACGACTACAACTGTAGTAATCCCGTTGACGACCACAGCAGCGGCAGCGACATCGCTCCTTTCCCCCAGCAGCACTCCGCCTATAACTACCAGCATACCACTTGGCCCAAACCTCTGCTGGACACTCCCAGAATGCGTAGACGCGTTCACGCTGGTACAATCATGCTACGGCATAACAGGAGGAATGGTCGACCCAAACGACGTAAGCCAGAGCCAAGCATATAGAACGTGTCTATGTGATCAAAACCTACCGGGGAATATCAAGAACGCGTGAGTCCTCCCCTCCTCTCCATTTCACTCCCGATACCCCAATACTCCCGACAGTAAAACAAGCAAGCAAGCAAGCAAGAACAACCCCCAATCTAACCTCCCCCCCACCCAGCGACACAACCTGGAACAAATGCTCAAACTGCTACATCCAAGGCGGCATCGCCCTCTCCCTCGTCAACGCCCTCTCCGTCTCCTTCCACAACTTCTGCGGCACCCAAGACCCCTCCCTCTACCTCTTCCTCGTCGATCTGCTCAACTTCCTCCAATTAGCCCATCCACCAACCTCTTTCACCGCCATCACGGGCGCGATAACGCAAATCACCACGCTGAGTACTTTGTTCACGCCCTATGGTGATTTGAATAAGTGGCCGAGTACGGGCGCGCCGGGCGTTATAGCTAGTACGCTTTTGAGGACGACTACTTCGATTGCGACTTCGACGGCTTCGATGGCTTCTACGGCTTCGACGGCTTCGACCGCCTCCCCTTCCCCTTCCCCTTCGCTTGCTCTCGAGGATGTTATGAGTCTCTTGCCGACAAATTGGCCTTTTGATGGTGCGCCGCCCAGGAGACCCGGCCAGAGGGTCACGGCGACTGCGAGTAGGGATGGGGCTGCGGTTGCTTTGGTTGTGAGTCCGGAGTTGGGGTGGTGGTGTGTGCCGCTTGATGGGTCGCCTGTGAAGTTGCAGAAAGTGGATGGGGAGGAGGATGGAAGAAGAGAGGAGCTATGAGGCGAAGGTGAAATCGTGAAGGTGGAGAGAGCAGAAGAGCAATTAAAGTGTAGTGATGCGGCTGGTCGTGATGTGAGTACAATAATTAGTTTAAGTATGAGAGTGTCAAGGGAGTATAAGAATGCTGTTTGGTTTGTAAGCTTGCGAGATACCTCGTAGATCAAGTTTCAAATATAATGATAACGATTGAGGATTGTATTCGCTCGACTATGCCTGACCAGAAAATAATCAGATACACCAAACAGCAGATAAAAAATCAAGACAGGTTGGGCCATAGGAACTTCCTGTTTCGCTTCTCCCGTGAACGCCATTCCCAAGCAAGTCGACCGCTGTATAACACAGAACTCGGCCTCTGCGAAAAAGATGATATCCAAAGATATCTAGATCCCTAAGCTCACAGTACGTCACTTAGGGATGTCACACCTTCCATCCACTGCTATTCCTTCGTCCTCCAGAACCTAGGCGACCGACAAGAAAGCAGAGCTAACAACTTTTAGAAACCCAGGCATGAGGAGCCCAGACGGCTAATCCCTTGTCTTCGTTTGCTTCTTTGCGGTACCAATATGCGTATTGTGTACTTTGGTCGCGAACTTCAGGCTTGTGATGGTCTCCTGAAGGTGGGCTTGGAGTGGGCTGACCATGACGAACATGAGTGTTTTCGAGTTGCCGCCGAGAGAGTATTGCAAGAGATACGTCAACTGTGGCAGACGTTAGGATTCTGTACGAGTCCAACTACATTTTGATGATAGTGAGGACTTACCTTGCTGTTCCGGTACGGAATGTGAGAGCCCTCCTTCGCGCTGCCTAAAGCATTAATGACATCCCCAAGACAACTCAAACTCTTGTTAATATTTTGAGTCTCCTTGAGACGAGCCCCTTCAGCCTTGCTGTGCTCAAGACGCTCGCTACCAGCCAGATCGACCAGGTTCAATGTGCCTTCGCTTCGCTCTCCTGTGATAGAGTTCTCGCCAACAAGCTTGAGGATGAAAACTGAGTGACTTCGGGAAGAACGTTCGTTTGCCTTGGTCGCCGCAACGCTTCGGTTCTTGCTGGCTCTCGAGAGTATTTCTTCCACGCGTGCAGGACCATCGAGCTCTACAGTGGCCATGTTGCTGATAATAGTTTGCTTTTTGGCGGTATCATGTCGGATTTCGAGCTTCTTCTTGTCTAGATCTTCGGATTTGCCGAGGAGGTCATTGAGGTTTTCGTTGTAGACTTCGACGAAGGAGCCCTCCATCTTGTATGCCCAACCCTTCTCCTCCAGTCGCGTGGCCTCTGACCAGATCTGCTGTACCGCTCGGGGAATCATGCCGTCAGAGGAGGTCATTGTGTAAGTCTTGCCAGAACCTGTCTGACCATAACAGAAGATACAAACATTGTATCCATCCAGTGCACTCTGCACAAGTTGACTGATCTCTTCAAAGACTTCTGCGTTTTGGGACGAGGGACTAAAGACACGATCGAATGAGTAGGAGTAATTTGATGTCGTTACATTCCCGAGCGCACTGCGAGTCTCCGGACCCTGGACGGCCACTTCCTTACTATCCGCGTCTGCATCAGGGAAGGCAATCTTGGCTGGGTCAGACTCAGATTCTCCAAGAGTTGGTCGAACACGGCACATGACGCGAATATTTCCTTTGAGCTCCTGCACCTGATTGTGGAGTTTCCGCCGAAGGGTCTCTTCCTGTCGTAGCTTCTCGTTTGCAATCTCGGCGGCCTCGATAGCCTCCTGCATCCTCCGATTGAGTTCCACATATTCTTGAGATTGTGCTTGACTGTCAGACTCGAGGAAATCGATTTTGGCCTTCATGGCCTTGTTAGCTCCTTCCAGGGTGACGATGTTTCCCGATGTCTCCGTTAGCCTATCCTGGAAACTAACTTTCAGGGCCTTCTCGCGATCGAGCTCAGACTTCACATGAGCCAGTTCCCCACGGATATTTTGAGCTTCTCGTTCCTTCGTATCGAGATCCAGCCCAGCGTTCTGAAGCTTCATGGCAAATTGGAATTGAAGCTCTTGCACCTCTCGCGTACGCTTGCATTGCTCGCTCTCAAGGTCCGCTTTTAGCCTTCTGTTCAGTTCATCGAGCTCATTCTTATGGACTTTCAACAATTGTTCAATCTGATTCTCGAATTCCTTGCGGGCTTTCTCAGCAGCCTCATCGTTCTCTCTTCTCCATTTGTCAGTTTCCTTCTGATGCTGATTCCGGAGGTCGTCCACATCAATACGATGCTTCCGTCTTAAGTCGTCAACTTCGAATGTATGATTACGCCGAGTCTCGTCAAGGGCCACATTAGATGAGGAGAGCTTAGCCTTGGCTTCATCAAGCTCTAATTGTAGTTGCGCCTTTACGGCTGTAAGTTGGGTTCTGATGGCTTCCAGCTCATTGACTATATAAAATAGGGGATTAATATCAGATTGATCGGGACTGTAGCGAGAGAGCTCTGGAAGGCTCCAGACAGATGAGGGGTAGATTTGGGCTTTGGGAAAGGGACTAAATGGCTTTTCTTGGGTCAAGGGCAATTGGAAATAACATACTTCTAGACTTCATCATTTCGATACCGTCCTTAAGGGATATCTTATGCTCTTCATGCCCGGCGGCGTTTTGCTCCATTGTATTCTTCATCTCATCAAAAGCTCGCGCCATATCCTCGAACCGTCGTTGGGGATCGAAAACTGGTGCTTGTGAGTTAGAATATTTCGTCAAAAATTGAGGCTTCTTTGTAGGAGAAGTAGGTCGCAGATGCAACATGCAAGGAGACATAGTAGGAGTCTTGACAGGAGTGGATGGGGTCGGCTGCCGTTTTGGAGTAGGCTGTGGTATATATGAAAGGGGCTCAGCTGAGATAGATCCTTCTCCAGACTCGGCATCACTAGCCCATTCCACTCTGGAGCCCAGAGAGAGATCAGAAAAGACGTCGGCAACCGACTCTGAATCAGCATCCAAAGGAAATTGAGAAGGAAGGAGAGAGAGTGACGAAGGAAACGAAGCCGAAGAAAACTCTCTTTTCTGTAGATTTGATATATATTTGTCGTCGATTGGAGCACGTGCACGACGTTTTGAGACTTTGAGGTTATGAAGCTGAAGAGTAGAAACTGAAATTGGAGCAGCACCTTTTTGATTTGGCAGAGCATCCTGGTCACTTGAAGCTGCACGCTGGGAAAGAGCGGAAGCAGCGCGTGATCCTGTTTGGTGGGATGTCGTCCTATGGTGTCCATTTGCCGTTCCTGGACGTTTACTGCCATGGCCGAGACTGCTGCCAAACGATGCAGAAGCAGCGTGACGACTAGTCGTTGAGGACATCGTTGACATTGAAGACGAGAACTTGTTTCGACCCCCATTGGCTGTTGCAGCCTTGACAGCACCATTGATAGGCCTTGAACTAGGAGGTGCTGGTATCTTTGGAGCGAAGGTCTCGCCGGCGCGTTCTTGGAGAGTTTTGCGTTTGGCAACTGGTTCAGGTACTGTCATGGCGTATGATTAGCTAAGTTCCCACATCCATGGGCTCAATATACGTACGCCCATTAGGTCGGTGCTTCGTAGAACCCGTAGGAGGCGGCCCCATCATCCCTCGCGCATTGGTAGAGGATTCGGATAATTCGCCGAGACTGGAACCTTTCGATGGCGATGGAAGACTGTAGGTGGCAGGCGGCTTCAATCCAGACGCCCTCATCGGTTGCTAGAAGAGAAGAAACAATAATTAGCTCCTCAGTAATCATGAAGTCGTGGTTTAGCAGCCATGGAGCGAAGGTGCTGGGAAAGACATACGGTGTTCTCATTGACATTGTCCATGTTGACAACTGGCAAATGTTGCTTCTTGATGAACGAGTGAGGGTCACCAATTCATAGTCGATGAGTCTCGGAAAGATTGGGGGGCAAGATAAAGTAGGTGAGGTGTTGAGGGTGGTGTTGCGGCTGGAGAGAGGCCGATGTTTAGACGAGTAAACAAACGACCCACGGTACGCGCTCCGGATCAAACTGCCCCGTCAGCTGATAGGGAGCCTCACCGCGCATTTCCCTTTCACATGCTTCCAGGTGTCATGACGATATTTTCTGCCGCGAAAAGCGACAAAGCCCGCTGCTTACATACAAGACTTCTTCCTGCACCTCCGTCTTTTTGGATGCCAGCTATCATCGCACAGACTTCTTCTCTTCCACTCGTTTCCCTCCCTCTCTAATGGACAGGTAACGCCGCCTTCTTTCCATTCAACCATGGAGAAATATTCTCAGTTCCGCGACAAAGGTAAGAATAAGCATACGAAGCTTCGGAAGATACTACGCTACTCACTACCATGCCCGCATACTGACATACCACTAGGGACCGCCATTGCACCCTTCTTCCCGGTGCCTACCCCGCCGTCCAGTGTTCTATGGACGCCAATTCATTTATTCCTCTTCGCTGTTCGCGCCCCAGCCCTCCTCTTCTTCTCCGTATTCTACTTCCTGGTCCTACGATGGATTCCCCTGCCGCCCGTTGTTAAGAAACCGGTGTTATGGTGCATTCTCGGTATACCTGGCATCTGGTGGGTAGACTTACAAGTGGATGGCGTTAAAAGAGGGTATGCATGTCCAGAGTTCATCCTGACTTCCATTCCGCTCATCTCCTCCCTACCCACGGAACAGTATTCGTTGACAATGCAATGAACTGACGACCTTACTAGAAAAGTATACCAGGAGAACTCGCGCATTCCGAAGGCAAACAGCATCATCGCCTCTTCTTTCACCTCCCCACTCGATGTACTCTACCTCACAGCAATCTTTGATCCAATATTCACGCGGTCCTACCCCACAACGCGCCTCGTCCATCGGATATCGCTCTTTCAAGCTGTCTTATCCGCATTCTCATTGCCTACTCTCACACCTCCAAAGAAGGCGAAGTTGACAACGCTTGCCGCCCTCCTCAAGGAGAACCCGGATTCTATCATCTGTGTCCTACCAGAGTGCACCACGACAAACGGGCGAGGCATCTTGCCGCTCAGCCCCTCTTTGCTCACTGCACCACCGGACACCAAGATCTTCGCGGTGAATTTGAGGTATCATCCCGGTGACATCACAACACCAGTGCCTGGGGGATACGTGAGTTGGATATGGAAGTTGTGTTCCAAACCTACCCACTATATTCGGGTGAGAATCGCAGAATGGGTGTATAATAACCCATCCTTGAGCAGTCCTAAGAAGAGTGGGAGTGCTACAGTATCAAGGGCCACAGGAACTGGCTATGAAACGAATATATTCGACACTCTGAACATCGGCGATGGGGTGAGCAGCTCTGATACCTTGATTGGAAGTGAGACTGGGGAAGATGGAATCAATAAAGAAGAGCGTCGGATCCTTGATCGTGTGGCTGAGGATCTAGCGAGGTTGGGTAGGGTGAAACGGGTTGATATTGGGGTGAAAGAGAAGATCGAGTTTGTCAAGGTCTGGGGAAAGAGGAAAAGGTAGTCACTGCAGAGCCATGCTGTGGACGGGGAATCGGAGCACGCATGTGGCAACTAGATGAACGGAGAGCTATGGTAGGTGTTCATTGCGTTTAACTTCGATCCGATGTAGCGCGAAAAGCATAAATGGCGAGTCTGAATTGGAATTGGAATTGAAACATGGAGATAGCATTTACAAACCGGCAGATGGTTATATAGGCCAATGAATTGTTCTAGTTAGATATAGAGAAGCTTAGCACTGTGTATGCCTTGACTAGGAATTGGATGTATATAAGTCGAAGCCTGCTAGACGAAATGCACCACTGCACCGTTGTTACAATTGATGTTTACTATGCATTCCCTGCGGCAAATAAATGACCCTCGGCTCTGAAAGGGTTTGGGGCTGACAGCAAGCTAATGACATAAGTAAGTAGTGCGGAGAAGCTTAACCACGTCGCTGTGCCTTCCAGGCTTTTTATAATAATCCGCAGTTCCTTTCTGTGCCCCCAATAATCATCGCCATGTCGGACGATAACATCGAGCCTGGAGCACCCACGGCAAAAGCTGCAGATGAAGCCACGGACGAGGTGACATCAAAGGAAGTTTCCGCTCCCAAGGATGCCTCCTCTATCGCGAAGCAGGTGGACCATACCATCTTGCGTCTGAATAAGTACGTCTGCTTTGTTTTCGGTTGTTGACCACTGCATTGCGAAGAGGATCGAATGCTAAGTGAATGTAACCAGACTTATTGCAAGTCCCGGCGGCCTAAGTTCATTCCTCGGCACGCTGAACTACAGCCTCTACCTGCTGGCATACCTCCACACCAAATCCCCCGCCTCAACCCGCCTCTCCCGTCTCCTCCTACAGATTCTCAACAAATCATCTTCAAAACCTCCAACAATCACTCTTGTCTCAGCCGAGGCTGCCATTTCCCCCGTTGCCGCCCTCGCTGGTCTCATCTCCAGAGCCCGCACAACCCTCCGTCTCTTTGGTCTCTTACCCCTCTACGCCTGGCTACGAAGCCTTTCAGCAGGACCGAAGCTAGACGCCGATCCAGTCCTCCACCGTATTGCGCTTGCACAATGTCTGTCCTATATTACATACCAAGCTCTAGAAAACGTCTCGGTTCTGGCCGACAACGGTGTGGTCCCAAAGTCGTTCATCTCACTCATAAACCGTGGTGACCCTACTACTGCGCGGGTATATTCAGTTGCCTACCGCGCCTGGCTAATTGGTGTATCCTGCGACTTTGTACGCTTAGCGCGCGAGGCGCAATTGGAGCGAAAGCGCAGAGCGGTGAGGGAAAGGATGCGATCAGAAGGAAGAGCGCTCGCAGAAGGACAGGAAGAGGAGGATGAGAAGATAGATTCTAGGTGGTGGACCGATCTGATGATTGCCTCGGCGTGGTTCCCTATGGCATGGCAATTTGGCACAAAGACTGGCGTACCTGGATGGAATGTCGGAATGATGGGACTTTGTGGGCTAATTGCTGGGTCAACGCGCTCGCAGGCTTTGTGGAGCGCAACTCTGCACCCATAAGCTATGGACATGGCTTGCGAAAAGGGGCACGGTAATGGAATTGGGCAACAAAAATGCAGGTCCGCACAGATATACCATACTTTTTGGCAGCGTAAATTGGAAACATGTTATTTGGGATCCATGTCTCAGACGTTAGCTTGGTTATCTTCTACTATACTATGGGACGGCATTCCGCCGTGTAGTGCAACCTTCTAATCCTCCCGAAGAATTTTGGGACCAGTTTCAGGAGCTTGCCGGTACCACGAAAATGGTACGTTCTTACTCGTAGCTGTTACAGTGGTGTTAGATTAGCATGATCGCACGTCTGAGCCAAAGCTGCGCCCCAATCTAAGCGCCTGTGGCTTCAGCCTCGTTTCTTAGAATCTTCAAGCCTGTTAGCGGGGTATCCAGAAGACTTATACTCGGCGACGCGGCAGATGCTTTCAGAGATTGACTAAAACACAGTGATTGTACCTCTGCATTAAAAATGCCATCAAACTGGATCCACCATCCCATCTCTACCACTCCCCTCATTTGCACGTCGGAAGACGTTGAAACCGTTTGCGGGACTTTGATTGACGAATCCTTCCGCTTCATTCATGCCGAGCTCTTGTACGGAATCAAAGTTGTCGGAGGAAGCCTTCCACTCGGCATCGAACAAAGCTTAACCAGTTGTGCACCCCGAGATGTCACTTCCGTTCTCGAAAGATGGGTGAGGGAAGGCTCGGCCATGGATTCGGGCTGGCTTGAGGACTACTGGCGTATCTGCGAGAAGATTTCTCAAGTACAAGGAGGGTATCCGAAAGTGTGTCTTGCTCAGTGGAGGTCGCTGAGGGAGGCGATTGCTGGGCGAACTCGTTCGACCCCCTCTCAGAGAAACCCAAACCCGGCCTCGAATGATGCCAAAATACCTTTCCGATTTCTTGACCTTCCGGCCTCGATCAGAGATCGTATTTATCACCTGATAATCCCGCATGGCGAACTCATAATCAGTGATTGGGCCATCAATTCCGTACCTACATCAGTGCGCAGACGAACAGAATACTCGGTCCCATCACAAGAAGGTGACCTCCGACGAACAACATATCTCCTCCAAAGCCCATCGCACCGTCGTCTCGGCGCAGAGCTAAACCTCATGCTAGCAAACAAGCAAGTCCACCGCGAAACCGCAGGAATCCTCTATAGCTCCATGTTCGCCTTTCGAGGCACCGCATCCAGCACTCTCGCCTTCCTCCATGACCACCTCCAGAAACTGCACTTGATTAAAAAAATATCAGTCAAGTTCACTACTAGAGCCAGAGTCCCTTTTCTGGGTTGCACGAGTGTGACAGTATCACCACCGCCAACTCTGAAGACGTCGATTGAGGTTTGGAAAAAGGTGATTGAGATTTTGCTGCATAGCGCCAGTGCACTGGAAGATTTTGACTTGATTGTTGATAGGAATTTTTGGGAACGGGCTCCGTGGCGAGAGGGCGTGAGCGCAGTTCTGGATGATGCGGAACTTTGTCAACTTCCTAGCTATTCGAAGAGGAAGCAGTCGTCTGACATCCAACAGAAAAACTTCTTGGTCGATGTGGCGAAACTCTCTGGTGTTAATTTGAGGTTGCAGATTGCCGGGGTCGAGGAGGATAGTGCAAAGAAGGAGTTTTGTCGGGGGTTGGAAAGGGAGTTATGGAAGAGGATAAGAAAGAGTCCGTATCTTGCGGTGGGGAAGACGAAGTGTATGTGTAGGAAGAGGCTTTTGGATGAGGCGTGTGCTTGGGAGCAAGAGAATAAACGGAAGAGGGGTTAAAAGGTTCATATGTACTCGTCATGAATTTCTTTCTATTAAATATTATGCATTGGGCCTCACATTCCAATCCAACCACAGAACCACTTTTCCGCGCCGTGCTGCGCAAGGCCGCTGTAGTTTGATAAAACCGTACACGTCTTCCCGAAGATACATATCTCGAATGCTCCCAGGAGAATGTGGCACCGCTGTTCCCATACATTCGTTATCTACCCTACTCCAATCTTGGCTGGTCCAGTACGGATCCGTAGGAGAGTAACCGGAGCCCAAGTCTTGCCAGAGGCGGAAGATGACAAGATTCGAGTGGACCTCAATGGAATAGTCCGTTGGACAGCGAGCGCAACAGTGCAATAATTGGACGCCTGGCCTCTTGAAAGCTGCATGAAATACATGCCCGAGCGGATTTGTCGGTAACACTGGACGAGGATGTAGGTGGTAGTTCAAATGCGGACATATTTGGAAACAACGAAACATTGTTCTCGAGATGGGTTTCAGAGCGGATGGAACCTTCCACGTACTGAAGAGGATGAATCTCCCATTGACAACCTTGGGCTGCGCAGAAAACTCCGTGGTAAGGCCCCATGCAGCTACGGTGTTGAAGTATGGCGCGAGCAGCTTCTCGAAGTGATCCTGCTGAACATCTCCAAGGCGGTTTCCGAGACGAGAGTACTTCCGTGCCAGCTGAACATGACGCTGCGCCAGCCCATATGAAAAACACACAGGGCTCTGGATTCGTCGTGCGGGAGTGCAGGGGTATGGAAGCCGATGGTCATTGTTAGGAAATATGAGATCCGAAGTATCCACGACATGTAATGCACGGCACTTGCGACAAACGAAGC
This sequence comes from Hysterium pulicare CBS 123377, assembly GCA_000467715.1. NCBI lineage: Eukaryota > Fungi > Ascomycota > Dothideomycetes > Hysteriales > Hysteriaceae > Hysterium > Hysterium pulicare. Next base: position 50,040 of record AJFK01000324.1, on the reverse strand, counting down.
ATTCTGGCATGGGCCATGCGAGACTGATGAGGAACTGAAAATGTTGAGTTCGTGGAAGGGCGCGAATGGCTGCTGTACAGGATGGGTGTAGGAGGGACCGCATGGCACGGCACGTTTGGGAGAGTAAGACCTTGGCGCTTAGAGGAAGGACGTCGAAAACCAAGAGGACCACGTCGGTGGGGAGTTGGAGGAAGAGGGAATCATGTTTCTGGATGTCCTTTCCATCGCTCTCTAGCTCTGTCGATCCTGTGTCGCCTTGGAGATTTCCCCCGTCTGCGGACTCATCAGCTCCATCCTTCTTGATTGCTTCTGTCAATGGACAACTGATACTATCGCCGCCTTTTTCGGACATTGAATGGCTTTGCACGCTTGAAAGCCCCATCCCTAAATCCACCGCGGCTATGGCTGCACCATTACCAACATCCATTTGCTCTTGAATAGCAGATGATTGCGAGGATCCCATGGGAAGGTCGAGTACTCCGAGATTCGAGGTACAGCAATAGATCAACGCCTGTAACGTGGTGTGACTGTAACTGGGTTATTGCTACAGAAACCAAAAAAAGTTGGGCGGCTCCGGCTCATATTATATACAGAAATGTAAGTTCCTTTGTAAAAATGATTAAACCCTTGCCGAAGAATGAGCTCAGCGAAAACTATACTTGACTCAGGAGTTACCAGAGTTCACGAGAAAGCTGCGCTGTGGTACCCGCTGGAACCACGGTTCAGGTACTTCAAGCGTCTTTTTGGATTGATGTAACAATGAAGAGACTTCTTTGGTTAAAAAAAAAGAAGTGTGAACTATGCATGTTCTATTGCAACTCACTTCGAAAGTGCAGCGTATGATACTCATTTGAAATTATGCATTACACTACTCACCAAACTCCAGTCCCAAATATCTAATACCCTTTTGATGCAAAACAGGGTCCATCAATATGCAACGTGATTTGACGCCTCAACCAAGTAAATGCATTCTACCAGCCTCTTTCCGTACATGCAACTTGCCCAAGCCACTTAGAGCATAACCAACCCAGCAACAAGCCCAACAGCCATCCCAATAACCTCCTTCGCCGCCAACGCAGTCGCCGCGCCAGTGCCCACAGACATAGTCGTAGGCAGCGTAGCCGTAGCAGTCAAATTATTCCCCAGCAAGCTCGTCGTAGGTTTCTGTCCCCCCGTTCCACTAAGAACCGGCGCATTCGTCGTAATAGTCGCAAAGCTCGAGCTCACTCCCGCCGTCGCACTGGCTTGAGCGAAAGATGTGCTTGCAGCACCCGTCATTATGAGTGAGGAGGTAGTGGTTGAAGAAGCGGCAGCGGTGGCGGTTGATACAGCGGCGTTGGGCCCGTAGCCGGGGAGGTAGGAGGGCTCGTAGGATGCCGTTCCGGAGTACTGGGGACAGCCGGGGACGTTGGTCGCCGGGGGAGCACGTCCACCGCCGCAGTCGAGGAAGTCGCAGAGTTCGCCGGTGCCGGGGACGTACCAGATTAGACTGGGGCCGGAGATGGAGGATGTGCAGCCGGTGAGATCGGTGCGGGCGTAGGTTGAGGCGGCGAGAGCAAGGATGGAGAGGATGGCTGAAGAATGCATGGTTGTGATTGTAGGGCGGTTTAAGGTTGGGATTATATAGATGGATGGTATTAGATAGAGTGAATTGGACCGTTGAAATCTTTCAATGAATGGATGCAGATATTTCTCTGCAAGAAATTATATTATAGAAGAAATATGCGGGTCTGAACGAATGACTGAAGCGTGAAAGTGAGAAGAAAGTGAACAAGAGGGGAAGGATCGGGTTTTATACTCGCATCCGGGTTTTACCCTTTGTAGTATCAAAATGTCGGGCATGGTGAGATATAGGGCGCTGTTCCTGAATTTCAGCACCCAGGTTACATCGGCGGCTTGTCTTTGGCCGCTTACCAAGAACCTAGACCGCGGGAAGGGCTGAAATAGATTTCAGGGGAATACAAATTTCGAGTTGCCTTAAGCGACGTCCGGGAACACGAGCTTATAGGAGAAAGTTCTCTTGTGGAGTCATCTTGCGAAGGAAAGTCTTGTTCCAAAGAAACGTGTTTTAAATACGGAGTACTCTGAATCTCTAATAAAGAGGCGAGTTGAAGTTGTCATGATGCAAAGATGCCCTCGACATTTCGATCAACGGTTCGGGTTGCTTGGTCCCGGGCGACCGTTTCTGGTGGATGGCGCTAAAATTAAGCTTGTCTTTTCAAGATTCTCCTGTCTCAGGTTTCCAGAATCAGTGTCGCATTAGAAACTTCGTCTCCAATTTCCTTTTCATAAACAAGAAACAGTCTAACGTTTAATGCTAACATGAAAGATATGATTGTTTCGGAAGATGAAGAAGAGCAAGACGGATTAGAAACTAAAATGCTGTTATTGGATTAAGCATACCACATGCGATGCCGGAGCTCTCGAACTCGTTTGCAGAAGAAATCGGCTGTCTGAGGGCATTGCCGAACGAACTCACTGTGAACTCTGGCAATGCTGAATTTCGAATCGAATGAGAAGGATTTTGAACTCAAATAAGAGGCAATTGGATTTGATCCTGATTCTTCGCGCGATTCTAACCTCACCTCTCATTACTGATTACCGATTATCAATTGGCCTTCTATGTCCCGATTGTTCTTCGTAGGCGACACACTCCACGCTCAAGCAACGCCATACGCCTCACTCGGCATCATTGTGAAGTTCTGCAGTGGTGCGACAAACGCATTGTATATCGTATTGGCATACCCGGTGTAGTTGAACCGCGTTCTGAGAGCTCGTCAGCACTTATTCTTCGGCATATAGAACCTAGAGATAGACCCACCCTTCTTGGCTAATCTCAAAGCTCACAGCGATCTTCTTCGGTCCCAAATCCGTCGCATTCGCATCCCTGGGCAAAAACTTCGCCGCCACAGCCTTGTGAGGATCTAGCTCTCCACCCGCCAAGATTGTACATGGCGTAAAATGATTATTGTTCTCATATCCCGAGCAGTAAGCCTTGACACTCGAGTTGAGTGGAATAGCAGGCAGTGTGGGGTTTGCGGGGACGGTGATGTTGAAATCGTAGGAGCAAGTACGAGCGCAGCTGCCCTCCCAGCCGGAGACAGCCCAGGTCCAGTCTGTCCAGGCTTCGGAGGTAAGAGTGACGGTAGTTGCTGCTTGAGCAGTGGCGCCCAGGAGAAGGAGGGTGGTAATGGGCTTCATCTTAGAGATAGTGGTAACGACAGTATTCTGCAACGAATGTATTGGGAAGCTGAGAGACAAATATGTAGATACGAGAGAAAGATTATTTCCTGGTGTTTGCACGACATCACTGGGAGACGGTATGCTTTTATATAGCAGCGGTTGGTTGCATACCTACGGTTCGTGGTGCCGGAGATCGGTATATTAAAATAGATTAACCAGCCGGCATAATAGCGCAACCACAGAAGTGATCTGCGACAAATATTTCGAACGTTTGACCAAGTGTAACGGTACCTGGACGGAACGTTCCCCATATTTACCTCTTGGCCCGACCAGAACCAGGGTTCAAAGATACAATTTTGGTGTTGCAGGACCGATTTGGAGTCATATGTCACAATCCGGGCCGTTACATCATTCCTGATCGCAAAATGGTCAATTGATGAAGCTTGTCTCTGAGGTTTCAACTCTCATTTTATCAAGAGAGCCTTTATATCCAACGTGAAAACACCCATTGGAGAGTCATATCTCGAAGCGGACTCTAGTTGTCGACGCATTTGTCATTCATCGGATTTTTACTCAAGGTCTCAAGCATTATATAGTTTTTTTGGGCCAGCACGAGTCCCACGCCGTTAATTACTCATAGGTCCGCCGTTCAGCACGAGCTTCTTTAAGGTCGTAGCCGGCAGCCGGGTAGCCTACCTGCCGCTGCCGCCACTAGGACTAGCTAGCACAGCCAAAAAAACCACCATGGAAATATCCAACACGGCTACAAATGCAGCTGAACACAGTCGATCGGCTCAAAAGGCGAAAAGAATGTTCGGCAGGTATGTCCATTGTCGAAGTATGTAAGTAACTTTTACCCAAGCCTCGTAGAGCAGAAGTTGAGCCTGTTCGCTAGATTTACATAAGCATGTGGCATGTACACCAGCCTCTACCTTAGAATATTAGGTATCGAGTTGACAGGTCGAGCATCAACCTCGGCTCCTCGCGGCCTCGCGTGGTTTCCCATTGGCCAACGAGTAGAGATTGATAAGATCTATGTAAGACGGCACAGCCACCAACATGCAGCCCAGCCGACATCTCCATGTTTAAGATGACAGCCTTGTCCGCTTGTCGTCCTTGGTTCCTACAAGCCAAAATTCCTCTCGTTTCATCTTTTCTTCTGACCCTTAAGACCGCCTGCCCTGCTAATACTCAACGATGATTTTCGGGCCTTATGTACCTGTTAGCCTTTTGCTTCCGTTCTGCGCGGTCGGAATCCTCGCTCGTACGTAGAACATTCCCGTCAGGGTGCGCCAAAGTCATCATAGCGCTTACTGGGTTCGCAGAGTGTAGTATATCGGGGACTACAACAATTGATAGCCAGACGGCGGCAACATCGCTTCTAGCAGACTGCTCTACTTTTACGGGTAGCATTGCAATTGCTACAAACTCGGCCGATGACATTTCTTTGGATGGCATTCAGAGCGTGGACGGCGATCTGGTCGCCCAAAACGCAACTCAACTGCAATCACTATCAGCAAACTCACTAGAATCTATCCAGGGATCCTTAACTTTGGATGACCTGCCCAAATTGTCCACGCTCAGCTTCCCGAAACTGACGGCGGTCAGTGGTATCAACTGGAACGAATTGACGGCTTTATCAGTGCTTTCGTTCGATGCCGGGGTCAACAGTATTTCGAATCTTTCAATCCAAAATACTGCTCTCGGTTCGTTAGTTGGTATTACTCATTTCAAGACAGTAGATACAGTATACGTAGCCAACAACCCCGAGTTGCAGGACATCGAGCTTCTCCTCGAGAATTTCACGACTTCCGTCAGAGTGGAAAAGAATAGCCCGACTCTTAGCCTCAATTTCCCTTCGCTTCTGTGGGTATTCAACCTAACCGTCAGTGGCTGCAAGTCAGTGTTCATGCCAAAATTGGCAGCAGTCAACGCATCTCTTGCACTCACTGGCAACACATTCACCGACTTCGCCCTGCCAGATCTTGAGACTCTTGGGGGGAATGTATTATTTGAAGGCAACCCGGACTTGGTAAATATTTCCTTACCAACACTTACCCAAGTAGGCGGAGGTCTGGTGATAATTAATAACACCGCGCTCAATACGCTCCATTTTGATACAATCAAGACGATAGTCGGAGCCCTCAATTTTACGGGAAATTTTACCGAGTACGTTCCCTCTCTGGGATTCTAAAGTACACAATCCGAGCTAATGCAATATTAAGAATCTCGCTAAACTCTATTGACGACGTCCGTGGTGCCCTATTAATCACATCGAGCGGTAACATCAGCGCCGAGTGTGCCAAGTTGGAAACTTTGCACCAGGAAGCGGTCATAAAGGGGAAGTTTGTGTGCACGTCTGACGCTGAATTAGCGAACTCGGCATCCAGCACCACCCCCTCAACATTTTCTACAGCCGCTCCCTCAACCTCATCCACTTCCAATAACAATACTTCCAATAATAACACCGGTCCCGTGTTATCCAGCGGTGCGAAGGCAGGAATTGGCGTTGGCGTTGCTTGCATCGCTTTGGTTGGATTAGGCGCTTTCTTCTTCTTGCGAAGACGTAAACGAGTGAAGGTACAAGATGGCAAAGATGGCGTGGGCCATAATGCAGCAGAGTTGCCTTCCGGGGAAGGAGCGCAAGAGTTGAAGTCACAGGATGCGCCCCAAGAGCTTTCTAGTACCAACAAAGACCATGCGCACGAACTGCAGGCTTCACATGGCGCAAGTGAGCTCCCGCAGCTCCCGCCGCAGGAACTACCAGGCTCTCCTATACGGGATCGTACATAGACTTCCTGCGGGACAAATATATCTTTAATCTTGCCTTCGAATCTGGTTTGCCTGAGTAGGATGGCGAACTACATTCGATCACTCTTCTGAGCACCTTCTATGGAATCGGGACCGTAGCTGGAGTGAGGAGTTGGAGTGAGAGTAAAATAGGAGTGTAGGTCTGGCACCCAAGAGTCGTAGTAACTTATCTATCCAAGCACCAACTCAACGGGTTCTAGTTTCTGCTGCTCCCAAGCCGCTTTATACATCCTCCCAGAGGCTTTCCTATACGCAATCTCCTCCTTCCACTCTACCCAAAGCACGTTATAACTCAAGCATTGGTAGTAGCGATATCGAAGCTACGAAATGTCGGGGCCACAGCCCTGGAATCCGAGTGAGATGAAAAAGATAGCAACCCCCAATTCGGTTTAGCGTCTTCATTACACACTCACAAATTCATTCCCCATCGTTCTGGACGCCATCCTCAATATTCTGAACTTGCCCCCAACCGTTTTCTTTTCACAGTACAACCGATCTCTTATCGTCAAGTTATCGAAAGCTCTTTGCACTGTGGCTTGCCTAGAGCTAGATGCATATCCATCACCTCATCACCTTGCAGGAGCTGAAACGACCCCGCACGGGAAAGACCGCCGTTCTCATCGAAACTGCAATGTTCACGCCTCAAATTGCATCCAGCGGCAGCTTGATATCGAATTATCGATAAAGGCGAAGGACTTGATTCTTTTAAACGAGTTCTACTCCACATGGCGTTCTCGGCCTGGACCGTCCCGCATCTTCTGCGACAGTTGTGGCTGGCTGGACCGGCTTCTGGCTCTCAGCCTCATCTGCAGACATATAACCTGGACTCGTCTTTGAAGCTACACTAACCGTGACATGTTATGAACTAACGCACTCATAATTCTTTGGCTAGCTGATATCTCTTAATTAGGCAATCCCAGTCTCTTTTCAAGTATCGCCTTGCAGCCTACCAACATGGTGATTGGTGACAAACGCCAGCCTAATGCAGGAAAAGTGCTGGTTTAGTATTGTACAAGAAATCGCTTTCTGAGTACATGCATTGCAGATTCGATGTTTACCACTTGTGATGGAATGCCTCCTTTTGCAGGTTCGGCATACCCGACGAAGTCTCGAAGAACGCCATTTGAATGAACAAGCTGAAACCTCAGAACAAAGCAAGAGTTGTGCTTTTGCATATAAGCTGGACAGAATGTGGTTTGACAACCGCACATAACCCTAGATCGGATCCCCTTCATTCCTTTTCATTCAGTACGACATACTGTTACAATAATGTCTGCATTGGTCGCTTCCGCTACTCCTTCCTTTGATCCTTACAAGTATCAATGGGCTCGTTACGTTGCTCGTCGGAATCTTGAAGAAAGGTTTCAGACAATCAAAAATAGTTTCCCGGGCGAATATTCTACTCTCTCTTCCCTTCTGGTTGATGAAGAAAAAACTGCATTGAAAAAGGCAGGAAAACTTCCCGATGTCCCCGGTCAACTGAAAGTCGGTATCGTGGGAGCAGGCTGCGCGGGATTGTTCACGGCCTTGATTTTCGACTTCCTCAACAGCAAGTTTGAGGACAAGGCCTTCCACGTCACATATGATATCTTGGAGGCCGCAGGCAAGGAAAGGCTCGGAGGAAGACTGTATACGCACAAATTCTCGGACGGACCACATGACTATTATGATGTTGGAGCTATGCGTTTTCCGGAGAATCAGGTTATGCACAGGTGAGATCCCGCCCGCTTCGACTCTCTAAACTGTCTAACATTATGCTCCTTGCAGAACTCTTCAACTTTTTGACTTCTTGGGAATGGAGAAAAACACGGACGGCAAGCCCCAGAAAGGACAACTCATACCATATTACTTGAACGACTACCACAAAGTGTGCCCCTCGTACTTCAACGATATCTTGCAGATTGGACCTGTGAATCAAAAAGATAGTACGAAGGTCAAGGATCCGTACAAAGTCAACGATGAGAAGCTTCCTATTGAGAAACAAATTCCTGCAGAGTAAGTGGGCATCTTCCTGAGTGTACACTATGGTACAATCGATAATAACTATGCTAGTTTATTGTCGGAAAATCCGTCGAGCGTAATTGAGAAAGCAATCGAAGACCTCAAGAATGCATTGCAAAAGGACTTGGATGATAAAAAGCATGATAAGGAACATCCAGATCCCCAAAATGATCCAGAATACCTTAATGAGGGCTGGAAGACCCTTGAAAAGGCAGACTTCATGAGCACCCGCCAATTCCTCAGATCGTGAGTCGATATTTGTTCGGTCAGTCGCAAAAGCTTATACCTCTTAGTGGCAAGATCCCGGATTGCTCATTCGAAGGCCGCAACTATAATTTTAACACCATCGAATGGCTAGAAACATTTGCCTAGTAAGATTTAGGACTGAAGTCCTGGAGTATGCGTGCTGACCCCCGGCAGTGCGACTGGCTGGTACAATCAATCTTTATCTGAAACCGTTCTAGAAGATCTCGATTTCGGTGTTGCTAATGATACCGAGAAAGACACAAAGTTCCTCTGCATTGAGGGCGGAACACAGCAAGTGGCCGAGAAGATGGCGGCCAAACTGCAGCAGAAACAACCCGAATTCAATAGACAGGTCACGGCAATAGCGCAAAAGAAGGATGGCGATGTGACGCTTACGGTAAAAAAAAGCGATGAACCTTCCAAGGCGACTGAGACTCGCAATTACTTTGCCGTCTTTAATTCCACGACTCTTGGCGCCCTCCAACGTATGAATCTAAAGGATGCTGGTCTACGATATGGGACAAAACAGGCTATTCGTTCCCTTGGTTATGGTGCCTCATGTAAGGTGGGTATCAAATTCAAGAAAGGCTGGTGGATGAAAGATCCGCACAACATTAACCTAGGCGGGATTGCTAAAACGGATCTTCCACTCCGCGTCTGCGTTTACCCATCGTACAATGCCCATGACAACCCTGAGGAACCAGCCGTTCTTCTCTGCTCATACACATGGGCTCAAGATGCGCAGCGCATCGGGACTCTCATATCACCAAAGTCACCGGAGAACGAAGAGGAACTCAAGACCCTACTCCTTGAAAACTTGGCACGCCTACATGCTATCGAAGGAACGTCATACGATTATGAATTTATGCTCAAGGAACTCAACGAGTTGTACGATCAACATTATTCCTACGACTGGTATGATGATCCAAATATGTCTGGTGCCTTCGCATACTTTGGACCTGGACAATTCTCCGAGATGTGGCCAGAGATCATTCAGCCAAACGACTGGTTATTCCTGATTGGAGAAGCAGCTTCTGCCCACCACGCATGGATTGTTGGTGCCCTTGAAAGTGCCGTGAGAGGTGTCTACCAAATGCTGGATACTCTACGTCTTCAAGATAAATCACACCAGCCGTATCAGGACGCCATTAGCTGGTTAATGAGAGACGACGTGGGACCATTTGGACCACTTCCGAGAGAAATTCCTATGAGACAAGAGACCACCACAAAAGATGCTCCAAAGACTAATGTGCCTGAAGAAGGGAAAGCCCTAACTTTCACCGCAGCTGAAATCCTTCTTGGTCTTCTCGAGGCAGTCGTAGAGGCTGCGGAACGTGAAGCTAAAGCTGCAGAAAAAAAATAGTTTTTTCCTTCAAGCGTGGGTAGAGATACGGAAGGTTCGATGTGGAAACGTGATTCTAGGTCTTCATCTGATTCCTTTGGTTCATTTGTTTAGATGTCTTCGATGGTACACCATTCATTTATCTCTTCGAACCGTCCCCCAACATCTAAATCGCACCAACAAATTTATTGCACTTTTAATGCGACTCAAAATACAATGAACGCTATGTCACCGCATGCGGGTGTCTGCCAAAGAAAGAATGGTGATGTTAAAGTCTGCTTTGCGTTTGGACAAAGAAAGGGTGCCATGTGCTACTTATCGCGATTCTTTGTCCACATTGAAGCAATCAACCATCTCTCACGCTAAACTGTTTATGTCCGCGCATGAAACTTTTCTATCGTCGCTTTAATAAGGAAGTTTCAGATTCCTCGCTCTAAATTGACACTCTGGTTCCTTATACTGCTGCGTTACCGTTCTTCATCGAGCTCTATTATGAGTAGGATCGACGATACATTGGACAGCATCATACCTTGCGACCAATTGAGCGAGGGCTCTACGATACTTTGCCGGACGGGCAGCAGGAAAACTTCAGACTTTTCTGTATCGGTCTTAAGAGCGATTTACCGGCGTACCGCCGTGTATACAAGAAAGACCCCGAACAAGCGCCTCGGTTTATGATTTACAGGTGGCAGAACGATCCGGAGGAAATCAGCAGAAGTACGTTCACATTGGGAGATTGAATCCAGACCCACGGCCTGGCATATCGGAAGCCGTTGAAGAGAGTCGACCAAAGACCCATGAACGAGGAGAGATGGTGAATACTCGTCGGACGAATTGGGATGATTACCTAGAGCGCCTTATTCTGCATATATCAAGCCAAGATGATCGACTGGGAGCTTGCATTCATTGAGAATGGGGATGCCGATTTTAACAACAAGCACTGCATAATTCCGAGACATGGTCTTGGTACACCTGGATTTCGTCCGCCGATAAGCTCTTGCATTTTATAACTCCAACAATTCCTTACATACGCCTTCCTTTACGAGCACTTTCTGCCTTACAAACACGCCTCAAACCTAATAATAAAGCTTAGGAACAACATGGAAGCGTCAACTCCGGCCACGCTTGGAAAATAAACCTGAAATCCGAGATCTGGGCCATCGGTCTCCTAATCTACCTGATGATGCGGAAATGGGACAAACTCCCCGACAACCACCTCCCCAAATTCGGCTCCATTCTCCCTGAAGAGCGCGTGCTGTATCGCTTTGAGGAGGAGGATTAAACGGGTATCTATAGTGGCAGACTAGAGAATCTCGTGAAAAGGTGTTTGAGCTTCGAGCAGGATAAGAGACCGGAATTGGGGATAAATTGCGGGAGACGAGGACGGGATCGGGAATGTACGAGAAAGTGTATGGGAAGGTGAGGGGGAAGAGAGAGGTGGATTTAGCGGATTTTTTGAGGGTGAAGCATGGGCGGCCGGATAATTATCCGGTTGGGAAGAGGAGGAAGACGGGGGCGTGATTGGATAAGTTGAATCCTGTTTCACTTGTTCGAGAGCTGGGCATGAGAGGGTTTCGGAAGATCATTATGTATGGGATTGACTATAAACAAATAAGCTTTTAGAGCTGATTTCAACTCTGCTCTAATTTGCGCGATCGTACCTAGGCCGGGCAACTGCCTCGAAGCGAGGTTCCTGTATGCGCAAAGGACGACCAGCAATCTAACGGCGTCACGAGAGAACCTGCCATTAGCGTACAAAGTCATATCTTGCGTAAATGTACAGTCCATGAATGGACGAAGTGCGCACAGGTTCAGATCATCAAGCCGCCTGCGATTGACCGACTAAAAGCACGGGGGATTGCCTGCGTTTGATCGATATGAACCATTCTGTGTAGCTGAGGCTCAAACGTTGGCCAAAAAGAGGCGGAGCTTGCATCAGGAGGTTGGTGGAGTCCTTGGAGCTTCCCTTTTCTGTTCAACACCAAAGCCAGGGAGTAACGGGCGTATACAATGGCTGAACGATAGTTTGTGTCTTCTTCTGGATCCCGAAGTACTGGCATCCGCGAGAGAGAGATACACAGCTCTTGAGAGGCACCAAGCGGAATCTTGATCCTATCTGTAAGTTTTTCTGCATTGAGCATAGGGATCTCTTCCAGCAACGTCCCTGTGCGAAGTGGCCCTTGCAACGAACACTGAAAAGACTGTTTCTTGCGGATAAATGCGAGATATAAGCCAAAGTCTGTCTCTTTCGTTTCACTGAAAGGACTTTCTATCTCGAGATATAAACTTAATAACGGCAAGGCGGGGTCTCGGAGCTGAAGGCGTAGGCTTCTGCGTTGTTCGGATTCGGGAACAACTAAGCTGGAGGCTGGACCACGTGAATATGTCCAATTCCTGACAACGAATGGATTACTGGGTACCTCAATATTTAAATCGACCCAGGGCAAATCGATAAAATGGTCGTAGACATATATCGATCTTATTGATATCTTCCCCGGGTCCGGATAAGGTATATACACAATTCGAGATGCATAACGCTGATATCGATTCGACGAATGCTCACCATGTACCATCAATTGAAGACACACAAATCCCTTGGAGGGGTGTTTAACGTTTAACATAGCGTATAAGGAGCTGGTGCCCAATGTAAAGCCGCGTGGGTCGACATCTGATTGACGAGTTAAGGCAAAGGAGCAGTAAACAGCATCTTTTGCCAGGTAGATCTCTTTCCGGGTCTCAGGTTGGAGAAGAAATTGTTGTGGCGGGGTTTCCCTTGGGGGCTCTTCCCTTAGCAACGAAGCGTATGGAATTTCCCTGGGAAAATTGATCGGACGTCCAGGTGGACATCGCTTACATTTGAGACTGTGGCAAAACCAGGAAGGACTCTCGGCCAGAAGCGGGAAGGTGTCTGCAAAGCGAACCAAAACTGGCCCATATGTCCAAAGGAAGATAGTGTCATCAGCCTCACGGTCAAAAGCTTCTTTTTGGAGCCTTTTGAACGCATTCACTGCGCCCTCGCCGTAAAGCAGGGGCATATGTACCCCAAATAACCCAAGAAGACAATATGCAAGGTCCTCTGGGCGAGCCACGGACCGATGAGCAGCCCACGACATTCTTTCCGCAATGCATGATTGGAATAAGGTACCCCACCGAAGGACATTTCGATCAATACCAGTAATCTCGTGGATCTCGTCCAGGCGTCCCAGTTTCGTACCTATCGGAGACCAATCTGCCGCGTAGAACTCCACCGTCGAAGGGGCAATCAATTCCTGGAGGGTCCAACCTCGGGTGAACCATCTGCTCTGGTTGAATCCAGAAGACTACCTAGCGGACTCATTTGGAACATCAGATAAATAGACATAGCAAACGTTCGCTTTCTGATACCACTTCCACATAGAATTTATCGCTTCTTGTAGCTCAGCCGAGCTCGATTTGTCGATACAACACGTGTCTATCCAGACCCATTCGTATTCATTCCTTGCGGCTTGCTCGCAAGTGCCTTTCAATTTACAGAATCCCCTCTTGTTCTCAATATTGCCGATTTTGAAGTCTTCCAAAGTCACCTCTTCCTCTTCCCATGTGTGAGATAGTATGACGTAATCGGGGATCTGGTCACCGATAAAGTCTTTCAGGACAAGCCCTTTCGAATGTAGAAGCCTCATTGTGGTATCGTCGCCTGAGTTCTCTTGTCATCGTACGTGTTGAACGATGCCTGTACTCTTCGCAAGTATTGCCGGTTCAAGATGAACAATCGTCATTTCTCGCAAAGGGCGATGTGATCGAAGGGCAAGAAAGCCATCATCAGGCCGAGAGCGGGTCGTTGATCTGAGGTTGCAGAACAGCCACGGCGCAGAGCTTAACCAAGATAGGAATGGCACCAGCCGCGGATTCATTCGTCTTACAAGTCCATCTCAGACTTTCCAATGTTCAACCACATCCAAATCTACTCAAATTTATGGTGTAGGGAGGAAGACACGCGTAAGTCCCCTCCATGCTACGAACATTAATGCTATTGGCAGCCTGATTCCCTTGATGTTTGGGTACCGCCTCCCTCCCAAGGTTTCATATCTACTCTGTATGAATCAATGAACTGAGTTTGAGGATTTTAGGTTACAAGAGCGCCCCTTCTCGTTTTGTATATTTAAATTGCTATTGTAGCCTTTAATGCCCCCAATTATGACTAGTGAGGAACTTTTTCAGCCACAGAGAACAAGACTTTACATGTTAAACTTTTCTATGAATCCAAGCATAACACAACTCTCTTTACCAACTCCACGAACCAAAAACGCTCTCCATATTAGAAACTAGTAATCATTAACACCGTCAATACCTAAATTTCACCCATTGATATCATTCTGCCATGCGTCTCAACTCATCCAGCACTATCCACAACCTCCGCAAACCACTGCCTTAGCGCCGTCGCCAGCACACCCGGCAACTCGGCCACATCTCTAACAACGAGATACCAGCGAAACGGAAAACGATCCATATATCTCCACCTCACGACTTTGCCCTCGGGGGTAATCTCCACGGATTGAAGGTCCAGGATGGATGTTTTCTCTTTCTCTTTACCACTCGCAGAACCAGAATCGCCTTGGATTGGAATGGATGAAGGGGCCTGTGACGTAGTGGTATTTGCAGTGGCATCGACAACCACAAAAACAACCATGACCCTCTTCTCCTGTGCTTGTCTGACCAATCTCAAGATTTCAGCATGGTTATCGCAGATGCCGTCGCTGATGATGAGTTGAAGTTGCCAGAGATCTTCACCGCTTCCAGTGCCCCTTCTTCTTGCTTCTTCAAACAAGCCCAAGCTCTTTTCAACCAAGCCACGGACATCCGTCTTTTTGGCTTGAAATCCGAATTTCGAGAAGACTTCCACACCAGCTTCGCTCGTGAATGGCTTGTCGAAGTCATGGGCCACGGTGATGTCTTCGCCGAATCCAACAACGCCAACTTCTCCGACCTCGAGCATCGTTAGAGAACGCGTTAGGAGTGCGAGAGTCTTCAATGCCAAGCCCGCTGCTCCAGACTCCGCCATGCTCTTCGAATCATCTAGCGCAATCAAGATTTGATATGCGCGCTTACTTGGTTGGCTCCTTCTTAGCCAAATCTTGTCCCTCTTATACCCAGATGCAATATAGGGTATAATTCGCTTAAGATTGAGTCGTTTTCCCGTTCTGAAATCGCCGCGGAGTTTGGTCGCAAGGGTCGGGGCGAGAATGAGACGAAGATGCTCCGTGAGCTGTTGGGAGAGGGAGTGTGTCGTAGATTCGTGATGGAGCCATAGTGCTCTTGCGGTCTCAGGTGTCGAGAGCGGGTTTGGAGCATCCAAGTGAGTTAGGGAGAGCTGAACATCGACGTCGTGGACTGAGGAGGTGTCTGAAATCTCGTCTGGAGCCTCGGTGAGATCTTGCATTTCTAAGTCTTGATGGGAGTTAGGCTTTTGCTCGCCGATGAAGGTCTGTGGTTTGCCATCGCCTTCGCTTTGTTGTTGATTTTGAGGAGCGTCAGCATCTTGCATCTCGACATCTTCGCCATCTCGAATGGGCTCTTCCTCATCTTTGTCTTCCGGCAAAGTAGGGACATGTTCCTCGTCTTCGTTCATAGGCAATGCCATACTCTCATCTAACGCTTTCGCCTGCTCTTTCTCCGCCGCTCCGATCGCTTGAGCATCAGCGTTTGCCTCTTCGTCAGGGAGATGCTCAAATTCAGCATCAGCCATATCGACTTCCTTTTCAATCTGCTGAAGTTGCTTATTGTCCTTCTTGCCCGCATCGCGGATTTGGCGCTGCTGATTGTACCACTTCTCCAGAGCATCACCGAGTTTCTTGAACGGTTGGGTGTCGGGGGACTCCTCGGCATCTTCACCCCTGCCGGCCGCATCGGATTTTGAGGTCTGGCCCATTTTCCCTTCCTCGGCGGTTGACTCCTGTTGTTGCTCGGCATGCTCGCCTTTGTTTCCTTCTTCATGGGTCGCTGCATTGGCGGAGGCATCTTGATTTAGGTGTGCATCGTCGTGAGGATCGAGCCCTGCGCCCACCTCGGCGTTTGTATCTGGATGGTCGTTGTCATCTCCAGGTCGGGACTCGTCTGCAGCAGGGGTGTCGTCTGGTAAAGGAGCCACAGTTTTTTCTTCGTCCTCATCTTCTTGTTCATCTTCCTTTTGCTCCTCATCCCCAATGTGATCAGTCGTGCTTCCAGGGTTCTCAGTGCCTACTTCCTCGCTGACATCTGGATCCACAACATCGGGTTCTGGAGGTCCCTCTTTATCATCCATGGCTTCCATCTTCTCACCATCCAGGTCACCCAAGTCGTCGTCATCCTCTCCAATGTCCTCCTGATTACCGTCCATATTTAATTCGTCTGGTAGATCAAGGGTCTCTTCTTCTTTCGTGAAAGGGTCCATTTTCTCCGTCTCGCCAGCACCGACATTCTCTTCTTGTTCATCTCCGTCCGTATCCATGTCTTCATCGCTTTGCTGTTGTTCCGCATTCTCTTTATCACCCTCCTGCTTCTGTCCCTCTCTCTCTTTAGCAGCAACCTGTTCATCCTTGTTTTCTGTGCCCAGGCCCGCGTCTCCATCCTTCTCCTTGCCTTCATCTTTCTCATCACCACCCTCATCCCACATCTTCTCGTCAACAGCACTCGGGCCCAAATCATCGACTTCACCAACTTCATCCTCGACCTCATTCTCACTTCCCTCCTCGCCACTACCATCCTTTTCTTCCTTCTCTCCAACGTCACCCATCTCTCCTTCCATTTCCTGCTCGCCCATTTCAACCGCATCGTCCTCTTCCTCAATCTCGTCGTCTCTCTTCTCACCCTCCTGCTGCGCAAGATCCTCAAGGTCTTCATCGTCCTCAATATCTTTACTGATGTCTTCCGCGCCCTCACCTTCACCAAGGCCGGTGCCCGATTCTAGCTTATCGTTTTTACCAGGTTGTTCATCTGCAGACTTATCGGGCGGTGTACAAAAACCTTGAGTTCCAATTTGTATAAAGGCCTTTGAAAGTCGGTACAAGAGCTTAGTCGTTGCTGTGTGTAACGCATTCAACCGATCATACATCGACTGGAATGATACATGGTACTGCTCGATGATTGGGAAGACAGCCGTAAAAAGTGCAGCTATGGCTTGAACACCGCTATTTGAATGTGTCGGGTCCTGGAGGTATTGCATATTGCCCACGATGCTTTTGATACTTCTTCCTATTTGTGGCGCATGAAAAGCCGTAAGAGCGGTAGAGAGTACTTGCTCTTCTTTCACAAGCCATAGACGATCTTCCGTCGAGGAAGGGAGTGATTCTAACGCCGATTCGACATCTTGCATAGAACCCAGAATCAGGTCTAAAGAGTCGAAGATGGCTTTACTGGAATCCTGGTAATTGACTCGAGCGGAACTTCCCAAGTGCTCAAGGGGTAAAAGATTGGTATCGCGCAAGGTCCAGGGGAGCACTTGTTTTAGGGTTGGGGTCACAAGCGGAAACTCGACCATCCATACCTCAACAACTTCTGCGACGTTGCGAAAATATTCTTCCACCTTCTCATTGCAGTCAATGTGAAAGGTTGTCCAAAGATTGTCAGGTAGATCTGAGCAGGAGCCCTCGAAAGCTGTGATCAATTCAGCGCACTCCTTACTCCATTTCTTGAGACCATCAATCACAACGGAGAAATCGAGTTTTCCGAGCTTGGCTTGAGCGTCCACAATACTGGCGCCTACATCCAGTATGACCGACAGCCATGACAGGCGTTCTTGGAGTGTCTCGGAATGTTGAACTTGTGCTTCCGAGGTCTTGATGATTTGGTAATCTGGAGACCACAGATGCCGAATTTGAGACACTGCACCCTGAAAATTTTGCATATCCGTGATGGCTTGGTTCATCGTGGTTCTTTGGCGAATGATCGAATGTAGTAAGCTCTCCAGAAAGCCAACACTACGTGACACATCGTTGCTGCTAAGATCTCCAGCGTGCTCGCGGGAGATATCCCTAACCTGAGGCATGATGCCCAAAGTCTTGTGAAGAAAGAACTCTGAGACATGACTAGAAACGTAAGCTGAGGAGACCTCTGGTAAATTGCACAGAACAGTTGCCAGATCATCCTGCTTTGCCAGGATATCGCCACCGAGATTGGACTTGAATCCCATCTGCCGGAGTTCCTTCAACGTATCGGCATACACCTTACGTTTCCTTGACTTGAGATGCTTTACGATTTCTTTGTTCTCATCTGTGAGCTTAGATGGCGTAGCTTTCTGCAGTGAGACCATGGATTCGTCGAGGTCGGCAATGAAGCTATCGAGGTACAGCGAACCGTTAACACTCTCCGAGTTGGGAAGAGATTTATTGTGCATAATTCGGATTGTCCCCGTAAGGTTCTTGAAACGTGAAGGGCGCGTAAGCCAGCCCGGGACATGTTCATTGCATATCTGTAGTGCCATTACGTCTACATCCGTACCTGCATGCTCAACAAGTAGAGAGGGAGATTCGCCCAATTGTGTGCCGGGGACTTCTTGTCGCATGATACCCGACACAGGCCGATTCAGCACAGCTCTGAATTTTCTCACAAGTTTGGAAAGTTTTCGATGAGAAGTCTTCGCACTCTGACGTAGTGCCTCGATATTGGTATCTTTCCAGCTTGCAAGTCGTATGACATTGTTGACTTCTTTCTCGAGGCTTTGGCGACCTTTAGCTAGTGCTTCTTCAACTGGTCTCTCGAATCTTGAGAAGTACGCAATGAAGTTGCCCAGAGCCCGATAAATTGGTCTTAAGGCGTCGATATCTTCCATTCTCATAAGAATATGCGCACGAAATTGTTGTAGGAGCTTAATACGCTGTTGTAACTGGCCGAGCGTAGTCGAAGTGAAAAAAGCCTGTAAAGTTTTCAGAAGCCCATTTGCATGGGTCCTCATTGATCCAAGGTCGGATCCGATTGACTCAGGTGCAGCAATGATGTTTTCATAAGCAATGAAGAACCAACTCTTCGCACTGTCGCAACATTTTTCCATCTCGATATCGAAGAGCCGAGCCCAAGTCGTAAGCTCTAATTGTCGCCAGCTCACCAGAAGCTTTGTGAGTTCATCATACAATGTTGCAGTACTGAATTCTCTGCTCGCCACCCGTTCCCATTCGTGCACGTAGGAATGAAGTTTCTCGGCCTTCGTAAGGAATTTCGCGACCGGGTCCGTATGCCTAAATGCAAGCGCCTCATCGCAAATACGGAGAACGTCACCGAGTGTGGCATGCTCAGGCCACACTTGTCTAATCAGCCTGTATCGTTGCTGAATCCTATGGATGAGCCTGATGTATTGTTTCCCCTCTGTGATATTTGCATCGAAATAAAAGTTGTAGCTTCGGCCGGTTGACGTGGAAAGTAGAGTCTCGGAGTTTTGATGGAGAACAAGGAAAATAGAGGGCAACATGTCCTCTATGCTAGTGCTATGACCTTCACCATCGGAACGTTGCCCAATTTCGTGCGCGGACCAATTTATTAAGCGCTTCATGGATTCTGCTGCTGGCTCATCCCTTGAGAAGATCTCTCTATGAAGGTCCGATAGGCGAACGATAAGCTCTTGCGACGGTGCGTTGTCGGGACTCTCGTCATTTGCTTCATCATTTTCGTAATCAGGAAAGAGTTGTGGATCCTCTCCGTCCGCTTCCAGGTCTCCTTGGTCTCCTCGATAAGTATACAGACTCGAGTTCACAGCCTCCTTGTCTTGGCCCCGGAGAATCTTTTCTTTCCATTCCGCATAGAAGTTCGAGAACAAACTATGGATAAGTTCCCGTATTTCGAGTTTGAATTGGGCTTTGCTTATGCTGGTAATGGTAGGCAGAGCATGTAGTGCATGCCATCGCAAATCTACGACATGATGTCCTTGAGTAAGTTCTGAGATGCAGGCATGAATCAAGGCCGACGATGGAGGCTTGTCGGGGTATCCGGAGAAGCCAAGGAACGGAGTATACTTAGTTATGTACGAAAGTCCCCTTGCAGTGTCATTCGGATTTGACAGTTTTTCAGCCGCGATGGTCAAGCCGATCTTGAGACAGACAAGAAGTCCAACCGCAGGAGCTGTTATATCATCATAAAAACGATACCCCTCAACTAGCCGCTTGATGATATGCAATAGGTTCTGCTGGAATGTAAGGTCTTGGCAGATCTCCTCCACGCAAATTGTACGATCGAGTAGTGGCTGCAGAACGCTCAGTAGATTACTGAACTCGCCTTGCAGCATCTCTAACTCAGACACGCGAGGTCGCACAACCGCAGGAACGGTTGGTTCTGTGCCCATGTTTTTGATGCCCTGCTGTGTAAGGCGAATTCGGAGACTTGTGTTTTGCCCAGTAAAGCGGTCTTGAAAGTGCTGCAATACATTTAACTTTGACAAATGCTCTGCCTTCCTATCTTGGAAAAATTGACGTTCGATCATGGGCCGTAAGGCGGGGTCAAAGGGGCGGTTCGGGATATAGAGGGAAATACCGGCTAATGCAAAACTTATCCACGCTTGAGAGGTAGCATGAGAGTCTCCACGCCGAACAGGATCAAGATGGTCGCGACAAGATCCTAACATTTCCTGGAGAACTTGGCGCACTTGATTTGCTGATGCTATGTCAGGGATGGACGTTGAGCTATCGACGAAGGCTGGCAAGTCCGAATGGGCTTCGGAAAGCTCTACCATGAGATTTTGAAGGTGGGGCTGCAGGACCGCATCTTGATCGCTGGTAAGATTGATGGACTCGACGGAAAGATGCTGGCCAAGCACCTGCAGTTCAGATTCGAAGCGCTCCAATTGCATCAAGGTGACTTCGCTGATGCGATTCCTGGAAAAGTTAGAATATAGAATTGGGGGGAACGGAAGACACTCACATTTTCGAAAGCATGGAAGTTTGGAAGCGATTCCCTACCGCAATACCTTTCTCGATATCCTTGTCTAAGCCGAGATAGTTGTACAGCCGCGAGAAGACTTGAGAAGCAGTGGAGCCATTTCCGGTTATGATAAGCTTCGTCTGTCTCCTGGCGAGAAGCGAAGACTTTGCCCGAAGGGATCCAATATTTGATCCGACCTCGAGGTTGGTCTGGATATCTGTGTACTGGCAAATCCCTTCGAATTCGTCTTCGAAGTACGGCGCCATGTCGGCGTCTTCCTCGGAGATTCGTTGTTCAAGGTCGCAGATACTAGTTTCGAGATCCTGCAATCATATTAATTTGTGCGTGAGATAATGAGATTCTGATCTTGATATAGCTCACCTCGACAAGATCGTCGGCTTGTACATGTTGATTCCTTGTAACAGCAAGAGCACTTGACAAAGCCTCTCGAATGCGGCAAAGTTCATCAAGCCCGGCCCCGGACCTCCAACATACTATATCAAACCGATCAGCAAGGCTCTCCAAGCGTAATAAAACCTCCAACTCGATATGGGATTGTGGCGTTATGGGTTTAAATCGGGTCCAAACTCGTTCCATGCTGAGCCCTGAAGTAAGCTGAACTCCTAAGCCGAACCGTGCAAGTTCTTGGGTCACCGATTCACTGAGCGTCTTCGTCGACCGGCCTGTACTCGGCAACGAAACTGAAACCTCGTTTATCATGCTCAAGTAGGTGTAGAAGGTCGCTTTGTCAAATCCTAAGGCTTTGACCAGGTTGAGAAATGCCCAGAACAACACTCGGAGGCGATTTAGAGGCTCGATGGTGGTCTGTAGAGGTGGTTAGGATTATATTGGGAGGTTATCTATGTTCAATGAAGGGATGGAACTCACCGCGTCAGATGGTCCGCCAGCACATGTTGTCTGCAACCAAGTATTCAAAGCCTGCCAAAGAGCTTCTAAAAATACAGGAATCTTATTTTTCTCAGCTCTTCGCTCAAACTTCTGTGACGGCATGATCTCCAAAGCAAGACGCATATCGGAGAGTTGGAAAGCCATCTCATACAAAGCAGCTGACCAGGACGATATAGACAGTGTTTTGGTGTCATGGTACACCACCGCTTCGTTGTTCAAGGGATGGAATGGCTGAAACTAGCATCATGTCAGGTGTGTAAGTAGGAATGAATGTAATTACCTACTTGAGCCTCGGGAAAACCTGCAGCCAATTCTTTCTGAACTAATGATGCTTCGAGATTCCAGGTATTTAGGAAGTCAAATAGTCGGGACAGATGCTCCGCGCGAACGTTAGTAGAATCTCTCACATCCGTGTTGCAACTAGCAGTGCCTGTCGTGCGTGACGAAGAATATTCGACCACGGTTACGTTACCATTCCGTCCCAAGCGCAATCCGGGTTCGCTAGGGAGCAAGCCTTTGACTACTTCCGCGCAAAAGCTGTCGAGTAGACCTATATCATTGGGTGATAAATGATCGACAGAGACGGCGAGTTGATCGAACGTAAGTCTGCCAGTATCCCTAATCACATCATTAAGATGCATCAGATGACGAAATCGATATACAGATGACTCTAAAGGGTACGATATGGTGGATGGGACAGCGTTTAGATCATCTACGGTGCTTTCAGAGTTCAGATATATCTCCACAGCGCGGTTCCTCATTGCTCTCGAAAGCTCTCCATATCTGGGATCCACAGTCAAGAATATCCGGAAGTTAGGGTGTGGCCTAACGATTCTGGCTTCTCCATCCGGAGCCGAATGTTCATTGATGATAAGGTAGCCATTAGGCTCAAGCAAGGAGTTAAGCCGGTCAAGAACGGACGAGCTGCATAGATTTGCATTGTCAAGAACGAGCCATTTGCCTTGTTGAAGAGCTTGGATGAGGAGACCATCTACCCATTGAAAGCGCGCCCCGTCAATACTTTGAGAGGTCTTGGAGAGCCGTACTAGGTCTTCACATAATAGACTTGCCTGCGGAGAAGGGTCATGCTGAGTAACTTGTTGCAATAAAGAACTCATCTCAGCGTTGATCTGCACAGGCGAAAGAGAAAGACTTTCGAGAAGCCTGAGATATAATTGAAGAGTACCGCTCGGAGGGCCTTCAATGATACGAGTTCGGACGAACTGAGTGAGAACAGAGAGAAATCGATGGACATCTCTTGCAGGGTCCATCTGCTCGTAACCACCAACAAGGTCCATCGCATCAATATCTGCGTTCATAGAGAATATGGTAAGATCAGCTCCAACAATGGATACCAAATGATTTATGAGAGAGGTTTTCCCTGATCTTGGAGGGCCGACTAAGATGACTGGCCAGTTTTGCTGCACACTAATCATAAGAGACTCCATGGTTCCCAGTTGCGACATACGAAGGACCGACGTGGAAACATGATGGACGAGAGCTGTATTCCTTGCGACTTGCCCCAGACCAATTTGAAAACTAGAAGGACCCAAATTATGATATAAGCTCTTCCGATCGTCGTTGCTACCATAGCTGTCAGTAAACAACTTCAAGACCATTCGCCGATCAGCCTCATTGCGGAACCGTTGAGTGAACACGGTATCCAGAAAATCTCTTGCATTTCCGGCGGGAAGTAGTCCATTGTTGGAAGTAAGTAGCTGAAGCCACCGAAGCGTGTCACGCAGGTTGATTTCCCAAGGACTACCTTGAATGCCGAAGGTGCGATGGTTGACGATTTGATCATCAAGTTCCGCGACAAAGTTAATCAACTTGCTAACTTCCACACTGTCCGTTTGTGGGAAAACATGTTTGCATATTAGAGTCAAATCATCTGACCGAAGTACATCGGCATAGACTACTGTGAATCGATTGACGAAAGATGCAGGCAAACCTTTCCTGCCACCACCTTGGTGGTGTGGATTTTGCGCAGCAAAAACACGGAAATCCGGATGCTTGTAGAAAGTCTGATCCAGTTCGGATATGTATACTTCTCCTCGATGGTCCAAAACCGCGTTGAGACCTTCCAGAACTGATTGCGAGGCTAGGTTCATCTCATCCAACAGAACCCATTCGCCCCTCTTCATAGCTTTTAGGAACGGGGCGTCACGCCATGCAAAAGCTCCCGCTTGACCACCATCGACTGGAACATCTGAGCCGAAGAGATCCATGAGGTCAGTGTGTTCCGATAAGTTTAGCCTGGTTAATTGAATTCCCACAGCTCTAGCAATAGCGGTGATGAGGGTCGTCTTCCCGACACCAGGATTGCCTTCGAGCAAAATTGGTTTCGACAGCTGTAGAGCCCGAACAATCCTCATAGCATTTGACCTGGTGGTAGGAGCTTCAAGCGAGAACGTAGGTTCTTCCGCAGATGAACTGTACTTTGGGATTGAAAAAGGGCCGAGGTTGAGGAAGGTGCTTGACGATGTCACATCGATTGGTCCGAAGTAAGTCGTGATATCTGTACCAAGCAATTTGTTAAGACGGTGTATACAGGCCTTTCTTTCTTCATCAATACTTGATGGCGAGATGGCAAGTAAACCTGCTGGGTTTGCTCCAAGAGTATCAATGAAAACCATTGCAGCACCATGAACGATGGCAAAGACTGGGTCAGGGTTTCGACACTTGTTAATAAAGCTCACCCAAGCGAGCGAATCTCTTATGGAAATTGAAGATGCCACGGAGGTATTATATTTGTCGTTGAACCACTGAGCGAAAGATACGATCGAACCAGCGTATTGAGAGACATTAGGGCGGAGTTTCGATCGAGCAATCTGTAATGTATCCTCAAGATCCGAGAGAGCAGGTACCCAGATCTCTGTAAAGCGGTTTCGCAGTGCCGGGGACAGCTCCCTCTTCCCATAATCTCCGCCAGGATTCATGGTTGCAAGAAATTGAAAGCCGTCGGCAGCAGTAACTAGGGGATCTGCAGTGCCCTTCTCCGCAAGCAAAAGCGTTCGTTGAGTTTCTAGTACACTGTTCAAACGTTCAAGCACAGAGTCATCCGCTAATGATATCTCGTCGAGAAGAAAGAACTGTCCAGTCTTCATAGCATGCACCAAGCTTCCATCGGCCCACTCGAACAAGGCGGCCGCTTTGGAACGATTTGCGTTAATTTTCTTCCGGTGCTCGGAAGGAATTGAGTCCTTAGCTGCCTCGTCAAGGTGGTCATAAGCTTCCAGCAAGTGTGCTAAATCAACTTTGGCAACATCAGTCTGCAGCTTTCCCAGTACGGACATTAACTGCTGGCTTAGAAGCTCTTCGATACTCGCCCGGTTGCGGATGGGCCTCTGCGCACCAATTAAATCGCCTGTTTCAGTGTTCTGATGCGCATTCACGACATGCAGCTGTTTGTGAAAAGTATCGGCAAGCATCTGGCATACGGTTGTTTTGCCGCACCCTGTTTCTCCAACTAACAAGACAGGCTCATTGTTGCGGATCGCATGTGTGACTAGAACGAATAATCGACGCATCGCTTTCGTCCATACGACACCTGAGGCCGACAAAGGGTTTTCCTTGCATAACTGTATTTCAGGAGAGAGATCTCCATTGTAGAGTAAATCTTCGTTGATTTGAACACGCGGGCCAGCCTTGCTCATAACTTTTTCAATCACATTCTTGACTGCCTGTCGTTCTTCTTCTTTGCGGACTCTCTCAGCCAGCAGCATATAACCATTGTTTGCCAAGTCTTGTACGCTCTCGGCTTTTCGCAATGCCCATCGAAATAGATCTCGTAATGTTGCAAAGCTCTTTTGCTCAAATAGTCGATTCTCTTGTCGAAGGGTAGAGAGCACTTCGTAAACTTTGACAATTCTCTTACACCAGGACTCAGGGATGTGGGTACGCTTGTGTAGGATCTCCGTTAACTCTTCTACGGGTATGTCATCGAAGTGCAGTTCGAGAAAACGGTTACGAAAGGCTCGCGAGAGGACTTTCCGCCCACCATAAAGTCCGGCGGGATTCTGAGTTGCAAAAAGCATGAAGTCTTCGTGTGGTCGAATAACTTCTTGCGTCTCCGGTATAAGAAGCTCGCGGTTGTCATCTAATAGTCGATTGAGAGCCTCCAGAACATCCGTAGGCGCAAGATTCAGTTCATCGAGCACTATCCAATGACCTTCCCTTAAAGCCTGAACGAGTATTCCCTCTTGGAATTGAAGTTTGCCATCAGTACCAGAAACGTAAGAACCGAGGTATTCTTGTAAATCCGTGTGCTCGTGGTTATTGATCCGGACAAATTTATTCCCTGACCGTTTGGCGAGATATTCAATCATGCTGGTTTTGCCTGAGGATGTTGGCCCCTGAATCAGAACGGGAAACCGTCGAGTTGATGCCGCTCTGATAAGATTATTCATGTTGCGTTGAACAAAGGGCGTGATAATATAGTGAGGCTGGTTCTCGATCTGCTGTGCTCCTTGTCTCAACCAGTAATGGCCCTCCTGGACGTACTTTTTCAAGTTATTCGGTCGTTGGAGAGGTCTTCCAAGCTCTGCCTTGACATTCGATTGTTTGTCAAAGAGGTACTGTTTGATGAGAGGCGCAACTAGATCTTCGGAAGCTCGGCCAAGGAATGTGAGAAAACTCATATGAAACCCTTCATAAAGCGCCCGTCTCATCGTGCAAAGAGGAGCAATCTCCCTTGCATACGAAAGTGTCCGTGTCAGAGTCCTTAGACTGAAATGAGCTTTTTGGTCGGCGCCGTCGACAAGCATGTTTAACCTTGATAGCTTTTGAATCTCAAGATATAGATTTGCCACATCTGCAGAGACCTTCAAGATTACAGGGTCGTTGTTTTCACCTCCAAGATACTTTTCAACAATATTTCGTAGGCTTTTGGCGTCGCCGTCCGGGCTTTCAACATATAGCTCAGTAAATCTTGAACGAATACCAGGAGGAAGATCTTTCTTCCCGACATCGGTCGCGGGGTTCATTGCTGCAAATATACGAAAATTCGGATGTGCGATCACACGCTCAGCACTTCCGGTCTCCGTAAGTAAGAGAGAGGGTGTACCATCACGGCCGTCACCTAACAGATCCGCAAGTGCTTCCAACGTGTCTGGGGAAGCAAGGTTGATCTCGTCAAGAAGTACCCAATCGCCATTCCTCACAGCCTTAACGATATTGCCTTCGAGGAAGGAGAATGCAAACACTTCGGAGCCGTTTGATAGTTGAGCTTCAAGAGCGTGAAAATCGGCAGAGAACTTCTCCCATCTTGCTTTTGGAAAACTGGTAGGCAAGGAATCCAACTTTTGCCTCTTTTTAGGTTGTCCACTGTCCGGGTCTTCAGATGAGGCTCTTGATTCGCGAGGAGCACGTGCTGCCTCCACCATCCTCAGGGCCTCCCTCCACAGCATACATACACGTTTCCATTCACCTTTAGCAACACGTTTGCCCAGAATCTCTATGAAGCGTTCGTTCCTTTTCCTCGAGAAAGTCAAATCGAAGAGCTCGTCAAATTCATCCTTCAAAGGAATCACCAGGCTCCGGACGTTGACTGGTTTGTAACCTCCGAGAAGATCACCGCTTTCGCTTTGCTGTGAAAGGTTAAATGCGACCAGCTTTCGTCCTAGCTGCTCGGCCAAATACTGAATGCATGTCGTTTTGCCAGTACCCGTCTCACCTACCAGTAAAAGAGCTTCTTGGTGATCAACTGCAACGGCAATTCTCTCCAGTAACCGAAGTGTGTAGTCGTTTGTGGAGAACGTTCTGTTGAATAACGACTTTTTCGCCGCCTTCTTTCGATTCAACCTAACGCGACCAATTCGGAGCACCCCTGTGATGGCTTTTCTTGGCGTATCCAGCATGACTTCTCGACTTAGTAAAAGGTGATCGCGTCGCTGAGGGTCGACATGTAGCTCCTCTGCAACACAAGCTATTACCTTAAAGCGAGACTGTTCACTGCGTAGACTGCCAGCGAAGCAATCCATAGCCTCCATAAAAATGTTATCAATCCAGTCAGCATTAAATGACGAAGAACCTCCAAGTAGAGAAGAAACCCTGTCACACCACTTGAGGAGGTCTCGTGGTGTTAGGGCTCGTAGCGAGGTTCCATTCTCAGAGGCAAACTGAGGTTGCGAGTAAAGCATGAGGAGTCGGGAGTATACCCTCATTATTGCCGGTACGTGCCCTCGAAGGCTGGAATATTTTATCCCAATTATCTCTTGGAATTCCCCCAAAGTGGGCATTTGTATTGAAACGTATCTCCAGAATCGATTTCCAACCATATTTTGCCGTGGAATGAGCTCTTGCCCTTTCGCATTCAGGATACTACGCATAGTCGCAATAATCTTAAAGCCACGAGCCGCTTTGATGGTTTCTCCTCTGCTGGGAATGAGAAGCTCTCCCCGTTCAATCAATGGTAGTAGAGTACTGATAACCTCATTCGGAGCTCGGTCCAGGTCTTCAATGAAGATCCATCGACCTTCCTTAACGGCTGTAGTGAGTACGCCGGGCCGCCAGCTGAAGGTTCCCGGGGTCGCACCAGTTGCATACATGCCAATGAGTAGTTTCGCATCACTTTGTTCGTTGAGATGGAGGGTTATCATGGAATCGATTTTGTTTAATTGCCATGCGAAATATCGAATGAGGAGGGTCTTCCCTGAGCCAGCCAATCCAGTCAACAAGAGGGGCTCCGGCCTTAATAGTCCTCTTGCAACTTTCTTCGAGTTGAGGACGGTGGTTGGAGTCGAAATCAAGTCGGCGGGCATATCTGAGGTGGGAGGTCCATCCAGGCGTGGCAAAAGAATACCATGTACGTTGGCGCTCGTCATCGATAGAGCGTGGTAGAACTTCGCAGGAAAAGGTTCAGATGGCTGAGCACGCTTGGTCCGTAGGGTCGCTGCAATATCTGCGTGCCGTTTCTCCTCCCAGAGACTTAAAAATCGGTAATCTATGACTTTCCCTTCCCACTCCCCACGTACTGGCTCTTGGCCCACGTATTTTCTCATCATTCCTTCTGTTGAAGCATCTGCTGCGTGCAGATAGAGGCAGAATAGACGCACGGCCAAGTAGCGCACCGTCCTATCGGAATGCTGAAATAGAGTTTCGAAAGCGTTCGGCCGAACATACTTGGCAAAAAATCCATCGTATAAGCTGAGAAGACGAAATGAACCCAGTAGCAACTCGTGTAAGGCATTATCGGAGACGGCTATGGAGCCAAGAAGTCCGGGTGTTGAGGGATCAGATAAAAAGCGATCCACATGTTCTGTGAGGTGAGATGCAAAAGGAAGGATGCGACCAAAAGCGGCAATCTTTGATGGAAACTCGGATGGAGAGGAGATCCAACGCGCACATATCTCAACGAATAGTCCCTCATACTGGGTAAAAATTTCGTCGGTAGTTTGTGGATTCAAAGCTTCAGTGGCAAGTGAAGCCAATGTGGGCGTATTCTGGGCTTGAGAACCCTCGTATGCTTCCATGGCGGAAGAAACACGAAGTAAAGTAGTATTTGAGACGAAATCTCATTATTCTGGTATGCACTTATGCCCAAATGATAGGGTAGGGTGACGATGTGAGGTTTTTGGTGTGGATATCAAAATTTCATGAAGATGGACTTGATGCCAAGCCGCTAAGTCAAAAGGAGATTCCATCCAGAATTTGCGGAGCTTCGAACTTCAGCAGCAGCATCATCACTCACTCACCAACTCCCCTTTATCTCCACAACAATGGCCTCTTCCACCTCGCGCGTTCTCCGGCGCTGCAATTGCATTATGAAATCAACTTCGCCATACCTCCGACCCTCCGCTGCCGCCATTTCACATCGGAGGACATCACGGAGATGGCAGTCCACTGAAGCCGCAGCTTCCTCTAACCCCAAAATATCCACCATCGTCGATCAAATCAGTCAATTGACTCTATTGGAAACCGCAGATCTTGTATCTACTCTCAAGGTACATTGGCCCTCCTCAACCCAAACTTGTCGACGATCCAGCTGATTTCCTTACTCTTGCTAGACCCGCCTGAACATCCCCGACATGCCAATTGGAGGTTTTGCTGCCGCCCCACCACCAGGAGCCGCACCCGCCGCGGCTGCAGAAGAGGAAGAAGCGGCACCCGCAGCACAAGAAAAAACTCTTTTCAATCTGAAGCTGCAATCGTTCGACACCGGTGCAAAACCGAAGGTTATCAAGGAGATCAAATCCATGCTAGGACTAAGCTTAGTGGACAGCAAGAAATTTGTGGAAAGTGCACCGAAGATGATGAAGGAAGGCGTACCAAAGGAGGAGGCAGAGAAGATTCTCGAGACACTGAAGGCGATCGGTGCTGTAGCTGTGATGGAATAAACACACCAGGCAGGGCTCTGTCATGTTGGGCTACAGGCATTTTGTCAGGCGTCAATATCCTGTGCTTGCTGTACTACTAGTAGATATGGGCATTTTCTCGCATTGTACAGATACGGTTTCGACGTCATTGGGATGTATTCGATTACAACTAGGTAACATGATACATCAATAGGTCTTATTATTTTGGATTCTGGCTTCCCTTCCCTGAACATGCAAGAACAGTAGGCTATGCAGATGACAATTTCAATGTCCGCCGAGGACTAGATACTCGTCTAAGATCACGTTACTGAAGTCAAATAAGGTACGTGGACACAGCAGCAAGTGCCATTGCACCGTTAACGCGCCGTCCACACTTCATGGAATCATCACACTTTAGGTAGTGTGTATGGTATATCTCCAGTCTCATCTCCCTATAACGCCTTTGAATGCAAAACGCCCCAACGCCGTCGCCATGCTTATACAAATTCTCCAATAACCACTCATCCAAACTCTACGACCTTCCGTCTTTCAGCAGCATCCTCCTCTGCCGCCAAGTAATCGTCATCCCCGATCTCACTCGCCTCTTCCCACATCCTCTCAAACTCATTATCATCCTCCCCACTGATCGCCCAAATACTTTCTCTCAACCTCTTGTGTCTCTCCCTATCCTCTTCTATCCTCTGCTCGATCTGTCTCTTGTCCAGCCTGACCCCTCCATTCGATCTTCGACTCTCCGTCCTCGTCACCCCATTCATCGATTCACCACCGAGTGCCGGATGCGCAGTCGCGACATCGCGTTCTTTTAAACACTCCTCAAGCTCCAGAACAGTTTGGGGTAATAAGACTTGTTTTTGCTGGAGGCCAGCCAGCACCTAATGTATATATTAGCTATTTTCAATCCCGTGCCATAGACACAGCAAGGCTGGTGTGGAGCGAATTCGGCATACCCTCCTCACAACCTTCACATTCGCTGCCCCGGACCCATCACTCGGCGCCACAGCATCAATAACGTGCAAAATATCCTTTTGCATCATCCGCACGAACTCGAGGTGGTTTTCCCGTTGGGCGAGGTCGCAGAGGTGTTCGATGAAGTACATTATGTTTGCGCGGTTGTTCATATTGTTCTACGTACAACTTTGAATTAGGACAACAGAGGTATATTTGGAGAAGATGGTTAAGAGTCTCACGAACCCGTTCCAATTGCTCCAATATACACGAGTGTAAGTCTTCAGCCCACTCGCGGTTCTTTAGCGCATAATTTGCGGCTTTCTGGGCTGAGGTGACGGAGGCGTTTAGGTGTTGAAGCTGGGACGTGAAGCGCATGCGCACTTCGAATGGGTCTGCCATAGCTGGAGTGTATGAGTGGCAGGGAGTAGATGTCGTTCAAAGGCGTGATAGTCGTCCATTCTGGAGCTGCGGAGGAAGTGAACATGCCGACGATGGTCCGAGCTCTTATTTTTTTTATCGCGACTCAACTTATCCGACCATGCACTTCTCTCCGCTGTGTACAACATCCACACCTCGACAACCCTCTTGAAACACCTAACCTACGTTTAAAGTCCAACTGATCCAACATGTCTCTTACACCGAAGGCCCAGGGTCTAACATTGACTGTCTTAGGCTCCGGTAAATTCACCTTTCTTCCTTCGCTCTGACGCCCCACCATCATTTCCTAACGTCCAACAGGTACCATGGGCATAGCAATCCTAGGTGGCGTAATGTCCTCCCTCGCCTCCCCTTCTCCTGCCGGCGCACCATCACCCTCGGGAACAGCCACTCCCGCCGAAGACGTCCCTGAACGTCTCCCCTCCAAATTCGTGGCCTGCGACTCCCGCCGTGAAGCTGAGAAGCAAGTGCGAACTGCTCTGGGCCAGTACAATCTCCCCCTCGAGACGCTCACAAACCAGAACGTAAAAGGTGTGAGCCAGGCAGATGTCATTCTTCTGGCGTGTAAACCTCAGGGCTTCAAGGACATTCTTGGAGAAGAAGGAATGAGAGAGGCATTGGCGGGGAAACTCCTCATTTCAATCCTCGCCGGTGTTTCTGCGCACCAGATCGAGTCGTTCCTCTATCCGGATGGTACGCCGGAGAATGCGTGTAGGGTGGTTAGAGTAATGCCCAACACTGCCTCTTTCGTCCGCGAATCCATGACAGTCATCTCGACATCCAGTCCTCCACTCCATCCACAACAATCCGCCCTTGTAACATGGATCTTCAACTCCATCGGCAAGACTGTGTCTCTTCCCCCATCCGCAATGGATGCTTCGACCGCACTCTGCGGTTCTGGTCCCGCCTTCGTCGCTTTAGTTCTCGAAGCTATGGCGGACGGCGGAGTCGCAATGGGACTTCCTCGAGCTGAGGCACAATTGATGGCCGCACAGACTATGAGAGGTACGACCGGATTGGTGCTTAATGGAGAGCATCCTGCTATTCTGAGGGATAAAGTAAGTACTCCGGGCGGATGCACGATTGGAGGGCTGTTGGTGTTGGAGGAGGGCACAGTGAGAGGTAGCATTGCTAGAGCAGTACGGGAGGCCACTGTTGTGGCTAGTCAGCTGGGCCAGGGTGTTGTTGGTGTGAATGGGACGAGGAGGTAGGGGGATCCCAGAGAGTGGATAGCATTTGACGGCGTTTCAAGGACTAGAGAAAATGCGTATGGTAAATTGAGCTTGAGGTTAGAACGGGAAGTTGACAGATAGATGCGATATCAAATAAACGATTCTGCAATCTCCTGTACGGTTAGAAAAAAGATACAACCCTTTTGAAGAATTTGTTGAATTTTCTAGATACTTTATCCTCTTGTGATAAAAG
Organism: Hysterium pulicare CBS 123377; assembly: GCA_000467715.1. NCBI lineage: Eukaryota > Fungi > Ascomycota > Dothideomycetes > Hysteriales > Hysteriaceae > Hysterium > Hysterium pulicare. The sequence continues at coordinate 17,562 of AJFK01000324.1, read as the reverse complement.
AGGAATCAAGCATGAGGCTAAACCTCCCTTGCTGAACGAGCCGCTATCGACTCTTAGATGCTCTCATAGAGCATGGATGATCTATCGTACACTGAACCACATATGAATCTTCGCTTGGGCACAATAGCCAGCAAGCTTTTCCAGAAACTCCATTCTGCATGGTTGCCCAATACCAACCACTATCCTCATCCCGTTTTCTACCTCACTCAAACCCTCTCCCCTGCAGTCCTAGTTTTAGCCCCACCGACCAGCTTCCCTTTCCCTTTCAGCCCTACTAACCGTCTGCTCGCTGTTCTCCTCATCCTCGTACTTAACACTGTGTTTCCTTCTGGAAGCCAGTCCCCCAGCAGCACCACCCCGTCTTATGGCCTCCTCGATTCTACTTCCCAAGCCACCACTCGAATCACCCTTCCTTCGCTTGATACGCTGAGCGCTCGGACCCGTGGGCGGCGTGAATGGTTTGTCATCATTATCGGTGGCGAGGTCGTCTCTGCTACGTTTGGTGGAAAGGGAAGAAGCGATTGTGGGAGACTTAGCACTGTTGGCGGAGGAGGGAGTAGAAGAAGTGATCCCGAGACGTCGTTGTTGTTCCCGTAGCATGCGTTCGCGATTCCGTTCTTCGCGCTCTAGAGTGTGTGGGTCCGTAGTTGCACTAGTCGCAGCCGCTGAGCCCGGCGTGGTAGGTGTGAGGGGAGTCGTAGGTACGGAGGCACTTGAGCGACGACGGTGATCACGATCTCTGTCTCTGTCCCTGTCTCTTCGGTCTCTATCTGCTGCGGGGCCCTTAGGAGGTTGAAAGACGGGCTGGGATGCTTTTGGATGCGTAGGTGGAGGCATATTCATATTGAGCGGAGTAATGCCTGCGCGAGCTGCCTTAGAACGACCGACAATCTTGAATTCCACATCGGCTGCGGGACCTGTTGGGGCCGTTGGCGGAGGAGGGGATACGTTGGTATGAGATTCTGAGCGTGAATGACCGTGGCCATAGTCGTACTCGCGGTCTCGATCTCTATCTCGATCTCTGTCACGATCTTTGCGGCTTCGTCGAGAGGAGCGATGATGCTTGTCTCCCTCGTAGTCATCCTCCGGGTCTACTGAGCGGTCTCGTCTCGAACGTCTGCGGTCTCTCTCGCGATCTTTCTGCTTTTCTCGATCCCTATCGCGATCACGTCCTTTCTCCCTATCGCGATCACGATCTCGTTCACGACCTCGGTCGCCACGACTCTTTCGGCGGCTCCCTGCATCATAAGTGATAGGGTTTTTATCTTCGTAATCCTCTTCTGCAATAGGAGACCGTGATCGAGATCTGTGACGTCTCCGATGCTCCCGACTCCGATCTCGATGGGAACGGGATGATCTGTGCCGCTCTTTCGCATGCCTACTGCTGTGAAATCGAGATGAAACTACCGACTCACTTCGTGACCTGTCTTCTTGGTGCTCATCCCTGCTGGCCGTGTCTTTGGGTTCATCCCATATACCTTCACGACCGTCATAGTCGTCGTACTGAGAAGAGTGATGATGAAGTTGTTCTTTCCGCCGTCCATGAGTCTCGGAGTCCCCCAAAGGGCTGTGTGATCGTTCCCGATGATCATGTCGATGATGTTTTGAGGTTGAGCGCGATCTCGAACGGGACTTTTCTAATACACGCGATCCGGAACGTGATGGTGACTTCGATCTCATCCGTAAATTGTCGTCTCTCTCAGGGGTTTTGCTGTTCTTCAATTACCACTAAAGGTTCAGCTTTGCAACATAAATGGACTCACCTTCTTAGCCTAAGATCAGGGCTCGCTAGTGGCGCGTCCTCAGTCGCAGTCACGGTGCTTGTTGGCACAGGGTATCTTGCGCCAGCACGGCTGGAGAACCCAGTGTTAGGACGACCTTCACGCATAGCTCGAGGACCTGTTGGGGCTCCCTCGACACCCACACCCCGCGGTTCGCCTGGAGTCAAGACAGTAATAGAGTCTGTGTTACTACTGCCATAAGGACCAGAGGATGAATAGCCTCCACGTCCACCAAAGCCACCTCCATAAGTAAACCCGGCACCACGACCATATTCTCCACGCATTGGACCTTGGCTTGAATAGTCATTGTCCATTCCCAGTTGAAATGGAACCATTGAATCGGACTGCATAGGCATATTCATGCCAAGACCATCGAAGTCTTGGGATGTCGAGTCAAATGTATCAATAGTTGCAATTGGCTGTAGGCCTTGCATGGCTTCACTCTTTTCTGGATTGATAGCATTCTGATCTTGGCTTTCCTCTGCTGCTCGAGTCATTGTTTCTAGTCTTTGAGCCTCATCTTCAGGAAAAGTGCTAGGGGTAAGTGCGGGTTGGGGGTGGGAAACGCTGTTTAACTCATTGGGGTGAGTATGCGCAGTCTTACCTTCAATATTGTTTTCAGTGTCGTCCTTGGCTGGGTCAGGCAATGCATGATCCTTGGTCTCCCTCGATTTGAGTGCGCTTGAATCCGCGTCTGGGGTCTGACGAGATGGCTCCGCCGACGCTTGTTGAGATGGCCGACGTTTTTGCAGTCCAGCCGGCAGTTGGTATGCAAAAGGATCATCCTCCTGCTGTCTAGCCTGATCTTGGCCATGGGCGTGGCCCTGATATTGAGTCTGTCCGTAGTTTTGACCCTGATTGTGATTGCCAAAGTTGCTGTGATGACCTCTGCCATAATTTCTCTGATAGCCTCCTGGACCATGGGAACGAGTTTGGCTCTGGAAGTTATTTCTTGGATACTGTTGTTGGTGCATCTGTTGGGGGAATTGACCCCGACCAGCTTGATTATATCCACCCATAGGGTAATATGGATTTGCCTCTCCAAAATCACCGCCACCCATCTGTCCGTTCCACCCATTCCCGAAACCAGCACCATAGTTCATTCCCATGTCGCTCATGCCAGCCATTCCGTTCATCCCCATGTTCGGTCCTCCGTACATTCCGAACATTCCGTTGGACATGGGATTCATGTTCATGTTCATATTCGGCATGCCTAGAAGAACATCATCAGTCGGACTTGTTCGAATGTACACGTTAGTATTTGAGTTAACGTACCCATCATGTTTGAGTAGTTATTCCAATCACCATTCATGCCATTTTGCATGTTCATCATAGAATTAAATCCCTCGGCGCCGTTCCAATTCATAGCATTGAAACTAGCTTGGCTTGGATCGAACCCAAACTGACCGGGGAACGTTTGACCGTGGCCGCCATTCATATTCATGATGGCGCCCTGGATCTGATCGCCATTTCCCTGGCCATTGTTGTTCCCGTCGGTGCGTATAGGTGCCGATGTCGGCTCAGCACTTATAGTTGTGTTTGGCGGTTGTCCGCTGACTTCCCGTCTCGAGCCGTCGTTCTGTGGCTGTGCAGAAGTCTTGATATAATTAGCAGCGAACAAAAAAAGGTCGATAGCAAGGAGCATACTTGAGTCGGTTCATGTTCTGCGGATTGAGACACTTCCTGTACTGCTTCCGCAGAGGCAGTTTTATCCTCATTCGAAGGCTTCGTATCTTCGGCCTGAGCATCTGCAGTATTGAAGGAGGTTTCAATGCTTTGGACAGGTTGGTCAGCTGTGTCTACTCCTTGTTCTTTTGCCGTGGTTGCCGGAGCTGCCGAAGGTGTGGGCGCGGCTGGGGCAGGTTTCACTGCATTAGCTGCAGTTCCCTTATTCCGCTTCTTCTCTTCATTTTTTAGCCAAATCTTGGCAGTTGTACGCAATCCCTTGTTCGGTTTGCAGTCACCAGCAGATATAGGGCTATGAGTGCAAACAGGACATGTCTCAGGCAAGGCTTGTTGACCTAGGGCTGATGTTAGCGACGACAAACTGTGCGGCTGGACGCGCAAATACTTACAAGGCTCGCAGATACCTTGATCGCAGCAAGGAAGGCGGTATGCATTTATCAGGAAGTTGCTGCAGATGGCGCAGTGAAGTTTTGGGGGAAAGTCATCGAGCGACCTGTACATGAAGTGTGAGATACGGCAATCATATTCAGTATTGGCAGGCAGACTTACTTTGCAAGCTCAATTTGAGCCGCATCGAGCTCTTGAGCCGCAGCCATGACGGCGCAAAGCCAGCAGTGGTAACTTCGTCAGAAATTGTGCGAGCGTAAGTGAGAAGCTACACCAAGGAGTGGTATATAGTGGATCCGGCCATGCCAGTGACAACAGAAGAGAAAGGAAGAGGGCGTGATAAAAGAGCGGTTGGAACGACAACGGCGGTGGTGTCAATGCGAGTGTACAAATAATTTGTTTGTGACGAGGCGGAGGTGATGTAGACTTTCGTTTGCCAAGATCCGCGCTAACCATGACAAACACGTGACACCGCGATTTTCACAAAGTCCAACGCTTCCCTTTCACTCGCCTTTCCCCGTCACCTGAGCTTGACCTCCGGTGTCATCTGTTGTTTTTTCCGGCAGACCTCTGACGTTGCTGATACTGAACATATTGTTTCGACATGCCGCCTGTATTAGGCTTAGGTGGGTGGCTGTCGGCGTCATCACCTGCATGGGGCTTGGTCCCAACAATTAGTTCAACCACTACGAAAGTATGTTCGTGGCTTCCACTAATCTTTCTTTCCTTCACCTTCATCTTCCTCTACACTTCTGTATGCTATGATTCTCTCTCAAATATCGTATCTCGATTGCATCGTCTTTCTTATCTTCTTGGCTCCACAATTGCTTATCCAAGTCGGCGTTTGGCGAACGGCAGCATGGTTGCTTGGAGCACTTCCATCCCTCGGTATGTCCTAACATATCAGCCAACTCAAATATTGATATTTACAGTTTTCGAAGCTTTGCATATGCCGTATGAATTTGTCCTCGAGAGATACTTCACGCCCTTGGAAAAACGCAGTCCATTCGTCCAAAAGGCCACCGTCTTCCAGGATATCGTAATTCGATGCGTTAGATATGCGTTCGCTTTTATGCCGGCATTTTTGGGTCGTGTCTTCTTTTCCAAAGCTGTGGCTCTTCCATTTCTGCGATTCCGAATGCTTCGTCACGGCATCCTTAGGTCTCCCATATCTTGGCATGAAATCAATAGGGTGAGTCTTCCACGTGAAGAATCGTTCATTCATTAACTTGACCAGCCTGGCCTTCATGGGCTATGGATTATCACAGATCATTTAGAGCAGCCAGATATAGTCGTTTACTATTGCCACGGCGGCGGCTTTTCTATGGGTTCAAGTTTCTTCTACATGGAGTTCCTCCTGGCATGGATAACATTACTCAAAGACGCCGGCTACAAAAATCCGGCATTATTTGCATTAGAGTACACACTGGTACCGGATGCTGTGTACCCTACCCAACTCCAAGAGACATTAGCTGGATACAAGTACGTATTATCCATTTGCCGAGACCCATCCCGAATATCCGTTGGAGGAGACTCTGCGGGCGCAACTCTCATCTTGAGCTTCTTACTCTATATCTCGGATCACCCCGAATACCGTACCCGAATGCCAGGAATGGCTGTCATGATCTCACCATGGGTTACAATCGCCTCTGAGAATAACCGGAACACGGCGAGTGATTATCTCAATGCTAATAGTCTCCATCTGTATGGAAGCCAGTATGTTGGGCCCAAACTTCCGTTACATGATCCATTAGTGTCACCGGGTGATTGTAAAGATCTGAAGAAGTGGAGAGATGCCAGTCCTGAAAAGGGGTGGTTCTTTATTTACGGATCTGAAGAGGTCCTTGGACCTGAGACCAGATCACTTATTCAGCTGTTAAAAAAGAATGACAGAGAAGTTGATGTCCATGAAGAGCCCGGAGGTATTCATGCATGGCCTGTAGCTTCACTTTACCTGGGTGAAACAAAAAGTGAAAGGTTACATGGATTAAGAGATATTGTAAAGAATATAAGGCTAAGAATCCGTTGATGATTGACCACCATCGCGGATATCTGCTGAAGACATTCTGCCCCCGCAGCACCCTTTGGTATGATGGCTGGGTGTCTTCAACCAAGGGCCAAGTCTCTACTATCTTTCTCATCATGATGACGAAGGTCCTGCATTACTTCGAGAACCTACCACTCCCGTTTTGTACCTCCTACCCTCCATCAACCTCGAGTCACTTTTGGAACCCAACCAGTGTTCCATCGGAGTCTTCCCTAGATGTTGTGCTGGTAAACAGCACTCTGGAATAAGAAAATCAAGCTTCCCTCCGGCCTCCTGAACCCTCTGATTATGCTAGAAGCCTCGGATATGATCCAATACTCCGGTCATGTGCATTGGGGTATCGTAGGGATTGTTGTGTGCGGCAAGGTTGGTAGATGTGAGGGACGATAAAACTCGAGCGGGTATCGGTTGACTGATGGAAGCTTGAAGCCTACGAAGAGATGATGTTTGAGGAAAGGCCGGGGGGTTTTCAGGTATGAGTTGAAGCGAAGTAGATTGAGGTCTGCGCTCAAGATGTTAAGAGGGGACTTTCATGAGTTATCATCGAATGCCAAGACGAAGGAAGATTGATCCGTGGAGCGGTGTACGGGGGGTAAAAAAGACTTACAACGGTGCCATTTCCTTTTCACGGATAAGATGTGCTTGTTCCCCTGGCATCCATTAGAGGGAAAGGGTCCATACAAGGCAGAGAGAAATGGTTGAATACGGAATCATCGCAAGATAGTGCCGCCGACACAAGCTTTATATACGCTCACGTTGATCACAATACAGACAGTTTCCCATCCTAGCTCCCTGGTCATTCTATCGAGAACGTCTGAATTGCTCGACATGATGCTCGAAACAGCAAGGCAAGGAGAAACTGACCAACTCGAACACTGGCACACTGGCACACGTTGTTGCCCTTCATCGGGCGCACGCGCTATCTCTCATTCCAGCATGGCGTGAGGTGGGTGAGTGGTGAATCCCTGCCGGGAAAAGAAGAAAGACGGCGAGCTTGTGGTATCAACGGGAGGCCATTCCATCTCTGGCTCGATTGTGAGCCCTGAGCGAGGGCAGTAAGATGGCCATCGCACGAGCCACGCATGCAAACATGTACATTGAAGGATGGTGGACTATTGCTCGCGACGATCGACCAGGTCATCGCCCTCGCTTCTGCAAAGATTGTCTCAACAAAGGAAGATCCCACAATTCGCTGCCATCGGAAAGTGGGTGTAATAGGACGCAATTTTCTAGGCGCGTCGTATGCAGGCACTTTTAGAAAGTGGCCCTTTCTGCGGCATGGTTTAAGCAGGGAGTCATCGATCATGTATCTGCCAAGCCGTAGTCCAGCACGCGACGTCAAGAAGCGATGCCGGGTGGCCATTAAGTTTTGGGACGCGCATGGCTGACAACAACAAGTCGTGGCCACAGCAAATCATAGACATACGTCGACGGTGAGCAGCCTCAGGGATACGGCTTGGTGGAAGGGCATTAGGACCGTTTGTGTGCACTATCCCATGACCTGGCTGAAGCGCCGCGAGCAAGATCTGCGTCCTCCAAAGCCTTGCTCAACGGGTATCTGACGCCAGACAATCTGAGCACGACTGATTAAGCGAACCATCCAGCACTTATTCCTAACGTGGCTTCCATGCAACCTTAATGCACATGCTTGAACCCTTGAACCCTCAACCCAAGGTAAGGACCATGGGAGGGGCACACCGCAATGATGCCGGGATGCCGGGACGCTGCTAAGCAAGGCAGTCCAAGTCCGTGCGTCGAAGCCAGATTCTTATCGGGTTCGCGGCTAAGTGGTTGCCTTATGGTTCGCATAAATCGTGCCTCGCCTTTCAGCCTGGCATTCAAATATTCTGCGTCTAGTTCTCCCAGACGGATTTGATGCCGCAACTGGACTTCGACATACCTATTCTTGGACACCCTAAGTGTCATTTCTCAACATAACATAAGATTCCGCAAATTCGAATTATCTTTTTGAAGCTTTCTCAATATTGTCACTGTTGTGTACACAATGGGAGCATTCTTATAACAGCCCGTGATTTGGCCACAGGTGAATCAAAAGCATTGCACTCATCGCCGTAGAAGCCGCACTCTCAATCCTTTGCCGTTAGATTCCAAGATGATCGACAACTGGACGCAACTATGATCGAAATGCAGGGTGGCCCGTTTTTCGCCGACCCTCTACAATTGACGGCAGAGGGCACCTTGCATAAAGCTCCAACGTCCAAATACTTCAGGCTCTTCTAAATATTTCTGAAAGATTTCGCACCAAAAGATCAATCATCCGGACTCTTCTATTGGAACATCTAGGTAAAATCTAAATACTCAAGTGCGCCAGGCCCTACTCCAAGAATTTCCTTTGAGCCTGCTCGTCAAACCCTGGAATCCATTAAACCTCCGATTTTCACTCCGATCACTTGCTCACATTCATCTACTTTGCGTATTCAGTGGCGGCTCTGTCATCTGGATCCGTACCTACATCGCGAGGGGTCGATCGACTGTTCTGTTAAGAAACGCCAAGTCATCCGCAACTTCGTCCGGTTATCCTTCAGGATAATCACGAAAGCAAACTTCAAATAAAGACGGGATATAGTCAGAGCTATGGGATATACAAGTTTTTGCTTGTGTAGTGAAGCGGTTTTATTGAAGCTGGACAAGGCTGAAACTGCTGATGAGTTTGGAGGTGGCTGCTTGAGGTCAAAATAAAGCTCAGGAGGGGCCGCCGGCGGAACGGGACGCTAGGCCGCGATCATCCGAACCAGGGAAGGGTGCTATGCTATGAACCACGCCAAAACGAAGGAGTTCCATTTGGTAAACCATCAAGGTCCTTGTAATTCAAGCTAGAGACCATCACTAGGTGAGTCGAAGAGCAATACTGGGTGGATCCTAATATATTTATTTTATCCAGCTTCCTATAGAAATATAGTAAACTGACAAGGTAGGCTACTATCAAACGACGATCCGAACCCAATGATGTACGTCCCAACCGCAATGACTCTTACCACGGACAACATGGCACTGCTGCATCTACCAAAAACCTTGGTCTTCTAGTTTCCGTATCAACACCACTCAATTCAGTGCTCTCAATAAGAGCGGCGTTGGGACTCGACCCACTCATGCAGCGACGTTTTTTCTTTTGCGAGTTGAGCATCGGGCAAGTCGAACCCCAAGCTGTGCGCGGCCGCTTGAATCTTTTGAACCCGGTCCTGACCTTCCCAAGTGTTCTCTGCATCTTGAGTACGGTTCTGGTTTTCGCGGAGAGCTGCAAGTGCCGCTTCGGTCAATGTGGACTGGGTGGAGGCATGTTTGGATGTGGCATCACCTCTGGGCGTTGGTGGTCTTGCCCAATGTTCGGTGGATGAGACATCATTGCGGTGATGGAGAGTTGAAGTTGCCAAGCTGTCAGAACAAGTGGCTTTATCACTGCGAATACAACGGTCAGTCCATTGCCTGCTGCGGGAAGACGTAAAGCATAAGAAGTTAATCAAGTACGAGACGGAAGAACTTCATGTGCTTGAGCAACGAGAACATAGGATGGAAGGAGAAGATAAACATACGAGCACATGTCTTGTTGGCGTCCGGTACCACACCAGTTAGTATCCATGGTAAGTGAGTAAGAAAGGCTCGGCATGTGGAGGATGGTGATCAGTAAGAAGAGAGTCTTCAAGATCGATGGTGGAAGGGAATCAAATGGCAGTAAGAGGGATTGATTTCATCCATCGAGGGACTGTGTCTTTTATAATCACTGCGGATATTTACTGGGGTGGAGCAGGAGAAGGTCATCGTAAGCCAATGGAAGAGAAGTAGGGTCGAGGTATGCGTGCATTGTATGCCCTTACGACAAAGGAGCCTCAAGGGAATGGGGTTTGAAATACTCTCTACGAATTTTGATATCAAAAAATTGTACGCAAAATTGCGGACTACCAAAGGCTACAAGGCAACCATGGTCCGTGCTTTGCTGCGTCGTGCTTTGCTGCGTCGTGCGTCGTGCGTCGTCGTCGATGCGTCGATGCGTCGAGGCAATCGATCACACGGTTATGCCGCCCCCACTAAGCAAGCTCTGCACTAACCGGAGCATTTCCGCCACGGAAAGTGAACACTTTGATGACGGGGTGCCTCCCTCTTTTATACCTCAAAATGGGTCATATTACGCCATGGTCCTCTGCTGTGACCACAGTTGGAGATTGGGATGTCCCGGGGCTTTCAGGATGAATGTTCAGCCAAAACACTGCTTCCACGCCCATTGACGGCACGTAGACTTTTTGATCGGGCGAGCCACGTCAATTGCCGCAAGACGAAAGAGCCGAGAAATGGGCCGTTGCGACCTACTCACAAGCTCTTAATATACGATGAAGATGGCAACATCTCAAACGAAACGTGCCAAGATTCATAAGGTTGAGACAACGATTGTTGGCCGCGATGTCATATAGAACGGACCCTGGGAGGCCGAATCGCCGACGTTACGCCGAGTGGTGACGGCAATGCATCATTGAGTCAATCGAACTTAAGGGCAGACAGTATGAATCGTAAGTTTAGTCATTCAGAGAACAACTGGCTGTTTGCAGCTCGGACAGCACCCCTCTTCGTTATCTTGGGTGAGGTGCAATGCCAGACACGCTTCATGACAGACGTGATCACATTCTGTGACCAGAATACGTTCGCCTCTTAGCGTGTGTTCCAACAACTCCCCGCATGCATCGCATCTAACTCCAACATAGCTTCTCGCTCCAAGCATGGTCTTCGTAACATCCTCCATTGCCATGGCTCCCCCTACTTTGTACTCGGTAAGTTGCGGCTTCTGCTTTATTGTGGACTCGTGTCTCTTTGCAGCAGCCATTGCGTTACGATATACACGTGCGTTTACGATGATATCGTCAAAAGCAAATTCCGCCGACCCATCTCTCGATGCAAATTCTTCCACACTCATACGTCCAACCAGGTCGTTGTTGCTGAGAAGGGATTCGGGGACGAGAAGACTGGCACGGGGGTTGGACGACCGAAGAGATCGGGTTCGTTGGGCCACTCTTTCGAGAAGGCCGCTGTGTCTATGTAGGAGGGATTGAATATCGGAAAGAGACTCCCTGCAAGTGGTCAAGTTAGATTACGAAGAAAGTTCCAATTTGGTCTTCTTACATCTGCAAGGCTTGAATCAAGAGCGTGAAAGCTACCTGCTGACCTCTGATGCTCTGAAGCAGCTCCTTCACCGTGTCTTCATTCCATAGCAATCTAGCCTTGGAGGACCATCTAATACCACTTGCGTCTTCATCAGCAATGGTGCACCTCTGGATTTCATCATCAAGACAGGAGAAGACCACCATGCACCCGGTCAGAGCGGTATCTAGAGCATCTAAAATGTCCGGTCGAGATGTGACGTGGCTCGGGATTGCCTCCTGCCTTCGAAGGATCAAGTTTTGGATTTGGGTTAAGGAAGCGCTGATCACAGCCGTCTCCGAGCAGATTGAAGCGATCGTAAAAGACGCATCTCGGTAGGCATCGCAAAGTTTATTGAGGGTTTTCGCAGTCTTGAGACAAATAGCTATGATACCGGTGATGCTAGCGGTGACGGACAGCGGATCCATCATGAACTTTGAGGGAGAGAAGCTGGCAGAGGTGGCCCTGTGAAAAATCAAGGTGCGAGTGTCAACCACGTGGAACCCCTGAAGTCAGCCGCAGCCACGTGGATTTGCGTCGAGGGTGCCTTGCATCGTTCCTGTTCGGGCGGACATGATTCATGAAGTGATATGGGGCCGAAAAGCGGTGTGATGGGAGAAGGATGCAGGTGGTGTGTGGGATACATCGCGAGGCCTTATCAACACCAACCAGAACAGGTGCGCATGTTTGATCACGCTAATCCCTCTACTTACTAAGCACGGCTTCCCTCGGCCTCGGCAAAGTGTGGCTCCTCATCACCTCCAGCATCGCAGTTTCCATTCATCCGCTCTATTTCATTCCTTATGTCAATACATCTCAGGCACCGGGATGGCATGTGCCCTAGCCTCATACATCTGTACCTTGGAAACACCTGAGACGTTGTTTATACCAACTGCCAACTATGGATCGACAGCATTTCACGGCAAGCGACACTATCAAGCATATTTGGATTGGTCTTCGACTTCCAGCTCATGCCTTACAATCGGTTCATCTCGTTGACGCGGACTCGAAGTCTCCGTCTTCATTCAAGATCGGTCACCTCGCCCAAAGCTCTCTTGCACTTTCTGCTCTAGCTGCAGCTCTGATCCAATCAGTTAGGGAGAAACGTTCTATTCCGCGGGTCACTGTTCCACTAGAGCATGCTATTGTGGAGTTCAAATCCGAGAGCCTATATATGCTGAATGGAAACCCAGCTCCCTCAGCATGGGGCCCCCTCGGAGGTCTCCATAAGACATCAGATGGGTACATCCGGATGCATGATTCATTCCCGAACCATAGAAACAGTGTTCTCACTCTTTTAGGTCTGCCTTTGAACGCTACGAGAGGCGATGTTGCCAGAAAGATGCTCGCCTGGAAGGCCATCGATCTCGAAAACGAAGGACTCCGCAATAAAGCTGCCATCTACGCACTTCGATCCTACAAGGAATGGGATGCTTTACCTCAATCTAAAGCCATTGCTGACTTCCCGATACTGCTTCGCAAAGTAGCAGATGGACCGATAGGATTATCGAATGCGATGAAGCCTGATACTGATAAATGTTTACGAGGTCTGCGCGTCGTCGAAATGAGCCGCGTCATCGCAGCCCCGGTGGCTGGAAAGACTCTTGCAGCACACGGCGCCGACGTAATATGGATCACATCTCCTAATTTGCCCGATCTCCCGGATCTCGACCGCGACGTGGGAAGAGGAAAGCGCACGGTCCAGCTTGACGTCAAGAAGCCAAGCGACAAAGCTAAGCTTCTAGAACTCCTTCGTACCGCTGATGTTTTCATTCAAGGCTATCGACCCGGGAGCCTCGCTCAATTGGGTCTCTCAACAGCCGAACTCGCCGCTTTGAATCCCAATCTCATCTTCGCAAACATGTCAGCCTTTGGTCCAGAAGGTCCCTGGTCTCAAAATCGTGGCTTCGATTCTCTCGTGCAGACTTGCTCTGGCATGAACGTCTCGGAGGCTGAACATTTCGGCACTGATCAACCGGCCCGCCCTACGCCTTGTCAAGCTCTTGATCATGGTTCTGGATATTTGCTCGCTACTGGAATCATAGCGGCTTTGTATAAGCGGAGCACGGAAGGGGGCGCTTATGAGGTCAATGTCTCCTTGGCCGGTACCATGAAATATCTCCGGTCATTGGGACAGTATCCGGGCACAACCGGCTTTCAATGCGAAGATGCGATCAATCCTACAAGGATTGAGCAATATTTGGAGACAAAAACAAGTGGTTTCGGAGAGTTGAAAGCTGTGAAGCATTCTGCAGTCATTGATGGGGTTGAAGTGGGATGGGACGTTATGCCAAAACCTCTAGGGAGTGACGAAGCAAGATGGTTGAGTTAGTATCCATGTTAATCTCCCGCTCGATTTCATGATAGTTTTGCCTTAAGCTGAATCTTAGCCTGTAGGTAATTCTCTGCTTCCAATCTTTTGCCCTATAGAACGAATTTCAGCAAACTATCACCTCTTTCCTTGCAAGTCAAAACATCAATAGGGTAGAGAGAGCAAGGGGTGTCAGGTACTTCTAACCACCTAAAAGCTTAGGCGTGAGGGAATGGACACTGAGTACTTTTATCGGTTTTCTAACTTTTCTTTCTACACAGCTTTAGTATGTTGCGGGTACTGTCGCCACTTTCCCCCCCGTCAACCAGCAAGATACTTCCATGATATATGTTCCTGCCCTACTGATCAGATACAGGATGACACCAGCTACATAATCCTGTGACCCTGCTCCGGCTCTGCGAGTAGATACGTCTGAGCCAATGCACCCTCCTCTGAGACTTCCTTGTCTTTGGTAATCTTAAAAGGGGTCAAAAAGGGAGCTAACATATCCGACGGAAACACTGCTCGTTTAATTTGACTTGGTATATACTTCATAACACAATCGAGGAATGTGACTTACACACCAGGTCTATTGCATTAGAACCGAATGCCCCACGGCACACAATAGGTTGCAAAAGTCTTGATCAAGCTGACCGAGGCGGCTCTGCTACTCGAATATGCGAAGCCATATCTGGCATCGCGCAGAAACTCTGCCATACTTGCTGTTGCCACAATCTGGCTTCTCAAGTAGTTGGCCTTCTTGTTCTCCTCCGCCAAAAGCTCTAAGAATGCTAGGATAGTGTAAAATAAGGCCGTGCAATTGAGTTCATAAACCTGATTGAATTCGGCAAATGAGGAGGTCCACCCAGCTCAAACGAATTCAGTGACTTTCGGTCTGGATGAGAGGCCCTTCAAGCCTGGCCCAGCCATGCCAGTATTTGTTACGAGCAGGTTGATGTATCCCATCTCATTTCGCACTTGGCTTGCTGCTTTCAGGAGGCTGTCTTGTGACGTGGATTAATTATGCTGTTGAGAAACAAATCAGTGAGATTGGCATACTTAATGGACGGTAAAAGAGATGTTTGTGTGCGGTTCTCGAATTGTGTGTCGCGCTCAGCTCAGATTGATATGATACGAAGAGATTGCATTAGAGTGTGGCTGATTGGGCATTTGTGCATGCAATGTATACCTCTGATATTTCTCCGCTGTTTGCAAGAGCTCATGCTGTTGGCGTCCGATGATATAGATGCGCGCCGCACCATTTTCCGCCAAGGCGGTAGCTATCATGCATCCTATCCCTAGGATGGGAAGGTAAGCAAATTAGATCCCGTTGAGAGTGTCAATTGCTGACCTGTGCCGCCCCTGGTGATGACGGCTACGAGACCGGTCACCCCGAAGAGCTGATCTGCTTTGAAAGAAGACATCACTCAATGAACAAGGGGGGATATGAATACATGTGCTTGCAGCTAAGAAAGCCAATGGAGCGACTTTCCCCAGCTTATACGGCTCTGCAAATAGCCGAACTTATCGTTGGCAACGAAAGAGCTCGGAGGATCGCCGGACGGTCATTAGGTTCATCCCCGAGCACTGTCGGGCTCCCGAAAAGAAACGGCGGCTTTTGTTTAGCCTACGCCTTAGCCCGAGCCATCACTACCTCGAATAAGTCTTTATTTTTTAGATATGGAGACTTTCTACTTAGTTCATATTTCTATATCTATTTCTATACAAGAAGATATAAATAGATTATTACTATAATTTATTAGAATATACCCTAAATTAATTGGCTTAATTACATATTTTCAATTCAAAAATATTCAAATCCTCTGATTAAATTCTAAGAATATGAGATTAATATCTTTCAAAATAATTAACTAGATGAACTTTATATACCTTTAGTAGCACGATGCTTAGCAGCGTAAACGAGGTTTAAGTGGGGCGTGGAGAATGCTGGTCGCGCTTCGCATCTATAAATTGGGGTTTCTGGGCCACCAACGCCGCCCTTGATCATCAACTTATCAGCTCGAACTAGACACTCTCACGTCCTGCTGCTCACAACTAAATTATTCTATTCCGTTGCTGACTCATCATCATGACTTCTTCGCTGCCCGTTGTCCTTTGCGGAAAGACAGAGCAAATTGCTACCACCGTTATAGCATCCTTACAACCGGAGATGGAAGGTAATGGAGAGATGAATATTTCTTTCTTCCTTAAACTAATCTTGTTCATTGGATCAGTGGTGCATTTGATCCTCACGCCAGAAGCGGGTCAAGCTCAAATTCCAGCCTTGCTACGAGGAGACAAGAACGTCCCTCACGATAGCGAACTCGGCTCCAAAAACTACTCCCAAACCCCTGTCGCCATCCTTTTAGGAGCTGGCTACGATGATCAAGCTGTGGAGGAAATGCGAGCCGCAACCAAAGACACCAAACCTGTGCCGTGGCTCCGGCCCAACACCACGAAGCCCGCCCCTCCTCTCGGGCCCGAATACGGCAAAGCTTTGGTAGCTAGGATCAAAGAGACCATGAAAGAATTGGTGGATCAGGGAAAGCTTGATAAGAATGAAGTCATCTGGTATTGAAGCGAAGTTTGCGGAACGTGGGCTTGCTACCGTGAAAAGTGGCAGAGGAACGCACACGCCCTTCCCTTTTCAAGTTCCATAGCCTGTGGATTATCACCAGTCAGGGGGCATTTCTGATTCAAATGACAGTTTTGTCTTGCCAGAGCTACTACTCAAATGGGAGCTGAATTATAGGGTATCACATAATTTACACACATTCTCTCGTAGCTACCACCGGTTATACGTCGTCCCTGATCTCCCGGATTATCTGGCCGATCTCTTTCCTCAACCACATGCCCAGCATCGTATAGACGTCCCCCGCTCTGCCCATATCACTCTCAGTCTGCAGTGGCTTACTCGCAAACTTATCTACGTAGTTCACTCAACAGCAGGAGCCGTCGCATAGTGTCTTGGTCCTGCTCATCGAGATCGAGGTCTTCAATGGTGATATGTGGGGCCTCAAATGATGCGAAGACAGGCTCGTGACCGCTTGTGGCTGATATATCCGATAATGGGGGTGGGGGTGAAAAAAGTTGGTCATTCTTTGGTGAAGGTCTATCTGGTTTTAGGTGGCCTGCAGCATTGTACAGCTTCAGCACCTGAGCCATGATCGCGGCACCAAGCATGACTGAATGTGGATCTTGAGAGCAATGACAGTGAAGCAGCCGCGATATGCTCTGGGTGGCTTCTCGATTCGTCAAGAGAATCTGCTCTAAGCTTGCTGGGCAAGATATCGTGCAATATTCATCCGAATCGAGTAGAGTTTGATGGCGATACAGTGCCTCTAGGCTCTAGAGTCGCCCGAATTTTTGAGCAACACGATTGTGAGGTCCGACAGTCCAAGTATATTGTCGCAGTGTTATTCTGGATTCTTGAGTCTATCCTCCCATTCGGCTGAAGTAGTGGCTCCCCCGTACTCCCGTTCGAGGGACTTCCAAGGGCGTGCATGCTGAAGTCTGTGAGACCTAACGGCAGCGTACTGTGGAAAACTGTCTCCATGGTCGCAAATTCGTAACTACCGACATCAAGACTGGCCTCGGAATCAAGAGGAAATATGTTAGGTAGAAGCTCAGGGATCAATGAGAGGGAATCTGCGGGCAATGTTCCAGGCAGTCTCCATATACCAGCAGTGGGAGAGAAAATAGCGTATCCGTTTCGACTCAAGCTGCGGCGTGTAGGAGCGTCATCGATGACATTATTGTTTCGTGGCCGTTTCGTATTGCACTTGCCATGCTTCCTTGACATGAGCTGTAAAGGGGGTATTGCAAGGACAGGTCCCATCCTAATGTTCGGAACAAGAAAGAGCATGTTTGCTTTGCCATACTTGAGTTCATTGTTAGCGAATTAGCAGGATTGGCAATTCTGAACATGGTAGCTTTGCATATCCCTCGGCGACCCTCTCGAGAGTGTCTGTCACGGAGCGTAAAGTCGCTCGTAGCCACGAAATGGATTACGACCTATGACCCGGGCATGGCTGAGTCTCGTAGAACTGGGCGATTTCACTGTTTGAGGAAATTCGTTTCGCTGCATAGAGGTATGCTAGAACAGCGAAGAAGGCAAGAGCAGTCAGGACGCCGGGCTGCCCAAGCTGCCCCGGAACGACTGGGCTGTCTCTAGTGGTCAAATTGGTGTCCATGCTGATGATAGA